>CDEZ01017894.1:0-14522 GCA_000826365.1 Acanthamoeba royreba | reverse complement strand
GCCACCGGCTCTCCTACGCCGACCTCGACCGGCTACTCGACCTCGAAGAGCACGAGCTCGCCCAGGAGAACGAGCGTCAGCAGCACCTCAAGCACCAGCAGGAGAAGCGCGAGGACGCTACCGCCGCTGCACATGCCGCCGACCCTACGGTGCCGGGCGTCGTGTGGCTGCCCTTTGACGAAGCCCCTTCCGGTAAGGCTGGTGCCGATACCGCAGCCTCAGCTGAGGAAGGAGGCGGGAGTGACAGCGATGAAGAGAGTGACCATGAAGTGGACTTTGAAGGCAAGCACGAGGAGGACCTGCTGCTGGAACTGGAAGAGAGTGAGCATGACGAGATCCATTCCGTCAGCCAGGCTGAGGACCACCTCGTGCATGACCTTGACTGCATTCTGTACGTCTCCTTCTTCTCTTGCTGATGCTGATGATGGTGATGATGGAGTTTGCAGTTGATGACACTGATGCATTCTCTGTTGGGGATGATGATGATGAACCTCGCTGTACAGACATGGGCACATCACAGAGGAGCAGCTGGCCCGGATGAACAAGCTGCTCAACGTCAACTGCCTACACCGGGGCAACTTTGAATCGGTGCGCGGCAAACGGTGGATGGTCGCAATCGACGGCTCCGAGGCGTCCCATCGAGCTTGGGAGGGCGTGCTGAAGCTCATCAAGCCGGACGACCACTTGCTCGTGGTCACCATGCGCGATAAGAACCTGCCGCAGCGCTTCGGCTTCACAAAAAGCGAGGAGGTGCAGCTCCGATTCGAGCTGTGGAAGTCTGCTCGCCACATCCTCAAGCCCTTCATGCATGAACTCCATAACACAATGGTACTTGACTTCTTCCTCGGTGATGATTGCACATTCAGACAGGATTGGAGTAGATTCATGGGCGATTGATACATGTCACACATTCAGGAGCCTGAGCGGTACACTGTGATGATGCCTGAGTCCTGGGACTCTAGGCGACTGCTGTGCGACTTGGCCAAGCGATACTCAGTGGACACGTTGTGCGTGGGACGGCACGCCAAGAGCGAGCACAACCGCCATCACTGGCACCTTCGGTCCCTGCACTCCTACGTCTCCAAGCATGCCAAGTGCCAGGTCATCGTGTTCTGAGAACATGGGGATTGGTCAAACTCAACATATTGATGTGTAAACACTTGGCATACACATGAACTCTACCTGAAATTTCCTGATGAGTATCCCAGCATTCCTCCCCTTCTTTGGCCAAACTCGTCTGCGGCCTGGAGGAGACTCAGGCCTGGCTGAGGTCAGTGTAAGGGGAACATACTCCCTTTGATTTATATATATGGCTTCCATCGCCGCCAGACTGCTTGCGCGCCACCATGCTCGGGAACAGCTCAACCAAGAGGTGGCGCCAGACCTTCTTGTCGGAAACCATCCTCCTCCGCTGTCCTTCGCCGACCTCGACCGCCTGCTGGACCACGAGGAGTACCAGCTCGCCTGTGAGTGTGGCGTACTGCTTCCCTGTCGCCACAAGGTACCTACGTGCGTGCCCACCCACACCACAAGTGAAACTCAAAAGTTGAGGTGTGTAGAGGGTGGAGGAGGTGGTTAGGGAACCAGAGCACGACGAACCAGAGCAAAAGGACGCACTCGAACTCAGGGTGAGTGAGCTGGACGACCTCCACACCATCACTGCTGCCGAAGACCATTTGGTGAGGGATCGTGAGAGTGTAGTGTACGGACTCGATCGAGATAGTGGATCAATGCCGCTTGCTGATGATGATTGATGATGATGGGATTGGATGGATGATGGATGCAGGAACGAGTGGGTGTCGGTGCAGCAGGTGAAGCGCATGAAGCGGCTACTCAAGGTCAACTGTCTGCACAAGGGAGACACAGAGAAGGCAACAGGCAAGCGATGGATGGTGGCCATCGATGGTTCCGAGGCCTCACGGCGCGCATGGAAGGGCGTGCTGTCGCAGCTCCAACCGGACGATCATCTGCTTGTGGTCACTGTGCGCGACAAGAACCTCCCGAAACGCTTGGCCCTCAGCGAAACGGAGACCGTGCAGCTCCGCTTCGAACTGTGGATGTCAGCGCGACGTATCATCAAGCCCTTCCTGGAGGAGCTGGCCAAGACCATGGTGCGCACCCACACCCTTCCGCCCAGTACCATCGGCCAAAGGTGCTGAGTAGCTGGTCCACAGGCTCCGGGCGCGTATTCGGTGATGATCGCTGAAGCATGGAATGGCCGCCGCCTATTGTGCAGCCTTGCCCAGCGATACGCCATCGATTGTATTTGCGTGGGGGAGCACGCCAAGGAGGAACACAACCACCATCACTGGCATCTACGCTCGCTCCACTCCTACATCGCCAAGAACGCGCCTTGCCGAGTGCTCACCTATTGAATAGACTCTGTATTATTACAATGAGGTAAAAGTCATATCAACATTGTTGGCAAATGAAGACAGTGAGGCCGATGAGTACCTTTTTATGTGCGGCTCACAGCGCGCCGGGTGACGGACCTGCCGATTGGTGGGCTCTCTAGAGTCTCACTGACATCAGGTGGAATGTAGGCTCCAATATGGGCACCAAAGTCTTCAACTCCTTCGTACGGCTGCACTCGAAGAGCACAGAAGATCATCGCACAGATCAGGAAGAGCGGCACCCACAGGACCAAGCCGAGTGTAAACGGTCGGTAGGTGAATCTCCACACCGGGTGGTAATCTGCACACGAGATGTTTCCATCAGGCTAGACAACCCAACACCAAGACTGTAGTTGATTACCTCCTTCCATGAAGTCAATGAAATTTTGTACAGAGTCCTGCTTACCGCCATAAGTGTACACCACACCATCCCTGAATCTAAAAGTGCGAGTTGGTGAGGGAAGTGCACGCTGATAAGCTTGAAGAGAACGTGTACAGAAGAAATGTAGGCGTTCCCTCGATATCGTACTTCGTGGCAATCTCTTCAGCTATGTGTAAGCTTTGTTGTCATAACTGATCGCACTGATGGTGGGAGAGTACCTCTTCCTGATGAAGTGCCAATGTCAACCTTGCCGAGTTGGACTTCCCCCTCGTAGACGCTAGTCAGTTCTTCCTCAAAAACGTATTTCACTCTCTGGCAGGAGACACAGTTCTCTCGATAGCTGGACGGGAGGATAAGTCCTCTGTCACAAGCAGCCACGGCCATAACGGCAACTTCTCCTCTTACAAGGCAGGTACGTACAACTTGACTAACCATGGGCCTCTTTCCATGCGTCCCTCAAAATCTCTTTCGTAGGTCAAGCTCACCACTGGGGCGCCGCTGCGGGCGGACCCAATCACCAGGGCCACGACCAGCACGGCCAAACACGCGAGCTTAAATCGTAGAGCGTGCATTCTGAAAGCAACGAGAGCCGTTAGCAACTCTGCAGCTCAAGGTGTGCCAGCAGTGAAGCGCGAGATCTCCCGCAGACTAGAACTATATAAGTGCGGGACAAATCAAGATCTGAAAAGTGGAGCGGAGGAGTTTACGCACCTCTGACGCAGCTTTGTGTTCGTGTCTAGGCAGGCGTTAGCGCTTGGCAGAGACCTTCCAGGAGCTCTTGAGGAGGGAAAGGACGACAGACGTGCCGCTCAGTGTATGGGCGATGAGTCGAGATTTCGTAGCATCTCCTGCCTGCATAAGGAAAGTATATGGTCTTGATCCAGCCATACCTCAACTCCGTCTCTTGTTCACCGTTGGTTGTGGAGCAGAACACACAAACAAGAGGGCGAGCGATGGTGATTGCAAGGTCAGAGGAATCGGCTTCCTGACTGCGGAGCGAAGCGGGTGTTGAACTCCTTCGCCTTTCGGAGTACGCTTGCTCGGGCCTCGGTTGACATTTGGCGCTGGCTCATCTCATCTCTGTCCCACGCCTTCCACTCTTCTTCCTCTTTTGGTGTCTCCTGTTCCACGCACGCATCAGTACTACATACCCATACATACTCACTCAGACTGATATACCTTCTCATTTTTCTTTTCCTTGACGTGCTTATCCACCAGGGACTCGGCACGATACGTGCTCTGTACAGAGAGCATGATCAATCAGCGTTGGCGACTGAATGCAAAACACTATCACACTGGTGCAGCAACTTACGTTGTAAAGTTGCAGGTAGTCCTCCACAATCTTTTCCTTCCCAGTCGCAGTCCTTGCTTTCTGAAAACGTTTAAGGGAGAGAGTGTGATGATAGCCGGTACGCCGTTGGGGAGGTGTTTACCTTGTCTGCCGGCTCGTCTTTCTTCTTGCGGCCCTCCACAATGTCTCGCTTGGACCGCTGCCGCCTCTCCTCCGGATCGAGGGAGTAGGAGGGAGCCACGGGGAGCACTTTCCTCTTCTCCTGAGGTTTCCTCACTCGCGGATCTGCTCTCCTCCACGTCACCATCAGCATTCATGTGCACCACCTCATACACACCATAGAAGGGCAGGAATGAATGTCATCATCATCATATTGTCATTCAATATGCTTATTAACTGTTGTATTTGAGAAATAAATCATGCCAAAAAGGNAAGGATATACATGGCAATTTAGCAAATTTGGCAATAGTTTAAATAAAAATAATTAGGCAATCAATACCGCAGCAAATAGGAACACATAAAAATAAAGAAGTGGGGCGCACCGCCAGGGAGGAGAGGGCCTACGGGGAGGGCCTTTTCCTCTTCTTCTTCTTCTTCTTTTTTCTCTTCTTCTACTTGGGCGGGCACGAGGTCGTCGAGGGCGGGACCCATCATCCGCCGCCGCTGGGGCGCTGGCTGGGCGGCCGCCGCCAGCTCCTGTTGCTTCTTTTCCTTTTCCTTTTCCTGTTTTTCCTTTTCGTCTTCTTCCTGCTGCCTTCGCCTCCGCTCTTCGAGGAGATGGGGAGGCAGGGCCACCCCGAACACCATGGGCGCCGGCTCAGCATCTTCCTCCTCTGCTACCCCTCGTGGTGCTGGTGGGTGGTGTTCCTCTGCTGGTGTCTGGGCCTGGTCCTCCTCTTCCTCTTGTTCATTCCTCTTCCTCTTCCTCTTCTCCGCCTCTTCTTCCCGGCTGCGTCGTAGGTGCGGCGGCAGTGCTGGTCCCACCCCCGCCATCTTCCTCTTCCTTTACTTGTTTGAATGCAAATATTTGAAGTATGTTAAGCTTTGCATTTTCACAAATATTTCAGGTATGCCATGTTTGAAATATTTTACTGCGAGACACAGGAAAGAAGTGGTTGCCCGGCTTTGGTTCGCGGAACACAGGAAGGAAAGACATGTAGCTGGTGGTCAAACGTCATCACACCCTCTGATCTGAAGAATAGAGTGCAGATGGAGCCACAAGAGGAGAAGCCGTCATCACGTCGGGAAGAAAAGGAGGAAGAGGGCGGGGAGGGGATGATGCGAGTGGAGCACGTGAGGGACGGGGTGGTGTACGTTCGAGACGTGATACCTGGTCCCCGCCAGAAGGAGGTGTGCCGAAAGCTCCTGCACGCCGCTCGCGCTCCTCCCACCGACCTCGGTTTCCTCCCATTTGCGCACCTCTACACTCTCCGCCTCCCTCGCGCGCAGCATCAGCCGCCGCCCGCCGCCAAGACCGAGGAGCAGCATCAGGCGGACACGGAGCAGCTGCAGAAGGCCCAAGAAGCGGAAGACCAGCGCGGAGAGGTCGAGGTCACTGGAGGCGATGTGCGCGCGCTGCTCTCGGAGTTAAGCGCGCGCCTGCACCGCGCGCTCTACGGCGCGCCCGGAGGGCTGTGGGCCGACCTTCCGGAGAACGGCTGCAGCGAAGATCACGAGGGACGCCGATGTCAATGTCCCGATCGCACGCCGCTGATGCCGCGCAGTACCGAACTCAACTGTGTGGAAGGGCTCATCTACCGGGCAGGCTCCCGGCGAGCCTACCATAGGGACGCGCACTGGATGCTCGCGCTCAGCTTCGGATGTGATGTGAAGATGGGATTCCACCGGTACGATGATCAGGAACCGGTGGTCATGACCGTCCCATCCGGGAATGCCGTCCTCTTCAACGGTGCACTGCACTCACACGCGGTACTGGGCATCGGTGACGTCTCGACCGCGCCAGAGTGGTGGGACCACCCGTTCGCACGAGCAGTCTTTCTCATGCGGGACTCTCGACAAACGATCAAAGCACGCAAGCGGCAGGAGGCCAGGCGGGCAGCAGCCGGAGAGGCGGGCAAGGAAGCCGCAACGCTGGCCGCCAGCAAGTGGGAAACTGATGAATGAATCAACTCACGTGAGTCTAGTGCGCGCAGGCAATCAGATCAGCTCGCTGTAGTAGTGAACTCTCCCCAGCCATTTATTCACCAACTCACCTCGTTCCACACTGGATGTACACTGAACCCTGTCTTTCAATACCACTGCTAGTGCGAGGCAGCTTTGCTGTAGGAGCGCTGTGCTTGTGCTCCCGCACCGGGTGCCTTTCCCTTTCCCTCTTCCGTTCTCCACTGTTCGCATTCCTCTGCGTTACGCCGCATGAGATCAAGCACCTCCTCGTCTTCGGTCTGATCGAATCGGTGGTAGAACTGACCCACAGCGTGGAAGTCCCTGGGTGCATCAACGTAGACCAACTCGTCAACCATCTGCGAGAATGCTGCAACCCGATCAGAAGGCATGACCGGTACAGCAAGTACCACCTTCCTCGCATTGCCTGTACGATTCGTTAACAATTATTCACCATTCATCAGCATCTGCTCAGCATAGGATAGATAGTGTACTCTTGCTCAACATGCGCAGTGCAGCTTTGGCAGTCGAGCCAGTCGCAATGCCGTCATCAACAAGGATGGCAATCTTTCCGTTGAGGTCCATAGGAGGCCTGTCCCCTCGGTATTCCCTCAGCCTGCGCTGCGCCTCAAGGCGTTCCTTTTCGATGGTTGGTTGAAGAAGAGACTCGTCGAGACGCATCATACGCAAGGTATCCCTTTCCAGTTCCACGCTGCCGTCCTGTTGACCAAGCCATGTCATCAGCATCACCAGCTCTTAGGAATGTACATCAAGCAAGCTCGTTACCTGAGCCAGCGCGCCCACAGCGTATTCTTCATGGCCCGGGCAGCCTATCTTACGGGACACAATGATGTCGAGAGGAAGGTGAAGCTCGCGCGCGACGTAGTAGCCAATGACCACACCACCTCGAGGTAGACCCAGGACGACGGCTTCGTCCCTCATATTGCGGTACTGGCCCAGCTTGCGCGCCAGCTGAATGCCGGCATCGGCTCGGTCACGCAAGAATCGATGAGAGGAGAAGTACATGTTGCTGCCCTCGATACTGCTACGCGCGACTTCTTCCAAGTCCGAATGGCGAAGATAGGAGGGCTCTGATGATGCTGTCCACAAGAAGATAATAACTAGAGGCAGAAGAAGCAAACCAACAAGACCACGCACTGACGCCACTCTCGGTTGATCGGGAAAGGTGAGAATGGTCAGATGATTCTTGGCCACTTGAAGGCTGGTCCAGGGCTCACCAGAGGAGAAACTGGACGACCGGCGAACCAAGCCATGGCGAAGGGGCGTCCGCTTGGCGGCTGAATTCCGCATACCAAACACAGGAATTTACCAAAAATTTCACAAGAATGCAGGAATGAAGGTCTGGAATGTAAGGCATGCAGAAGCGTAGATTGAAGAGGAAGATGGCACACGTGGAGGTGGAAGGTCGTGGAGCACCGGGTCAGGTCACCCTCGACGCAGTGCGCGAGGCGGTGGTTGTGGATGCCCCGCAGCACGGGGGCATCCTGAAGCTGCGCTTCACGAACGCGGGGGAGGTGATCGGCGCTCAGCGTACCTTCGTCGTGCGGCATTGGCCGTCTGCATCGCTTGAAGGTGGGCATATCGGCAGCTATGTGCCAGCAGCTTTCCTTGTGATGCTACTTACACGTCACGGCGTGGTGTGTCTACAGGTGCAATGTTTCTGAACTCAGGAGATACCATGATGCTCAAGGAAACTGGTCTCCTCTCCAAGGTCTCCTTCGAACAGGGAGAACTCGTCCTCTCGTTCAGCGAGGAGGCCCTCAACTTGTTCGCAAGGGGCGGCTTGATGACTTTGATCGACTACTACCGCTTCTAGAGATCACATGTGGGGAATGAATGCAATGCTTTGAGAGATACTTGGCCCTTGTTTTGAACACTCTTGATAGAACATGCACACATACCAACACTATCGAGAATCGGTATGCTCACTCAAGCTCTTCTCCAGGGTATAGAGGAAATGGTTCTCCAGTAAAGAAGCGCATCTCTCGATCGCCGTGCCTCAGCTTCACCATGCCGAACTGATCTTTCACCTGCGATGTACACCACACATGAGAGTGGTATCTCTTGTGAGACAGACGCATGTGAGCAGCGCACCACTTCTCCAGTCGCCGGATCGCGTACGACGGGATTGACCACAACGCAATGACAGTCCCGCGGGACTAGCACCATCGGGGCTGGCCCAAACACCACCGTCTCCTGCACCTGATTGTAGCCGTTAGCACTGGGGCGTTGCAAGATGTTCATCGTCTTGCATACCCGCGGTGTGAACGTCACAGGACCCACTTCGAGACGAGTCACCATCGTGTTGCGGTCCTCCACATGGAAGTAATGGTGCGGCGGCACATGCACACTTTGCGCCATCAAACAGAAAGATGAAAATCCAACTTGTAACAATTTCAAACTTTTGAAATAATTTTGAAAATTTACAAAATGGAATCTCATCATTAATCACGCGGGGCTTTACCTCCGATTGGCGTAACAAATACCAACCAAAAATAAATAACTCAAACAACTTAGGGAGCACACCACTTCTATCACATCAACATCATCATCATCATCAGGTCTGAACCATCATCATCATCATTCATGATGAACAGCGGCCGCCCCACCTCAGGGGGCGGCGAGAACAAGTGCAGCCTGTGCTCCTCCAAGTTCAACGCCGTCAATCGCAAGGTAACCAACCCAACTTACCCGATTTTCAATTTACCAATTTATTTGAATCTTTTACCATCTTTGTCACCCTTCGTTTTATGTCGTTTTCGTTTTCTTTCGAAAAAAATCGCTATTTCAATTAAAATATTACATATGTTTTTTTCTTTAATCATTTATTTATTTATTTTTTGAACTAACCTCTTTCTTGGTGCCCCTGCCGGTTCCAACGTCAGCGCTCTTGTCGAGTTTGTCGTACGTGTCCTTCTCACGCACTCTCCAATAAATCAGAAAATAATGAATTTCGAATATTAAAAATAAATAAATAATATTTTCATAAATGTTTGCGCATTTGTGTACTGAGTGGGACTGAGAACAAATGATGATTGTACGCAGGTGAGAGCTTTTGCGGGAGCTGTTCGAACTACCGAGTCTCCATTCCTCGCTTTGGATACATCAAGGTGGAGTCCCTCACTCGCGATTCAATTCCTCTGTTGATCGATTCTCTCTTCTGACATCGATTGTGTTCACTCCTCTCCTCTGGTGGGTGGGGATGTTGCCACATTCGTGCAGCCCGTGAGAGCGTGCGCGAACTGTCACATGAAGTTCTTGTTAATACGAACGGAAATCGACTTCACATACCTATTCGAGGACAAAGCGAAGAAAGGAGGCGAGAGGTACAGCTTACTTACTAGCATCATCGGAGTCTCCGTTACTGATCTGTGAGGCGTCATACACAGCGCTGAAGTGTCCTTCTCGCCTCGCACCAGTGTTTCAGGCTCATCTCCAATTTCCTTCAAACCTCGCCGGAGCGTAGATGGGAGCGATGATGACGGCGAAGAGGAAGAGCATCAGAGCAGGGGGTCCGATGATTCTTCTTCTTCTTCTTCACCAATTCTAACACCCAAGCGAAGTGGAAGCAAGCGATTGATTCTGTCAATCAAGAAAGGTAGTAAGGTGGAACAGTCAGAGTCTCAGGGCTCTCTGGCATCATCCCTGTCGAGTTCCGGGAGTTCGAGTCCCTCAACCTCCTCGTCATCAGTTCCCACGGGAGCTTCCTTCATGACCTTTGATCTTAAGGAAAAGGCTGTGCGCGAGGCCATCAAGAACCTAAAGCTGCCGATACTCTTCATCGATCGACGTTGCATCGAGGTCGTACAGCGCAAAACCGTTGTCTTCACGGCAGGAGCACCTGTACTCTCTTTCAATAGACCATCAGCAGGTAGCGCCCCAACTGTCTCTGCTCACATAAGAATTCAACTGACTCAGAGACCCACTACAGCAAATGGACAACAGCTCAAGTTAGCCGAAGTCAACATGGCCTTCTTTATTATCAGCGCTGACTTTACCAGTAATGCCCACAAAAGGGCAAGCATGCGCAAGAAGCGTGGCCCCAAAGGAGCCAAGTATGCAGTAATTTTAGATGGCCATACTTTCGCAGATGAAAGAGGCCCTGATCGAGCTGAGGTACCGAAGCAACGAAGAATGGTTGGTCTGTGGAGCTATCTAACAAATGTGGGTGAGCAGTTGAGCGTGGTGTTCAAGAATATGCATCTATTTGATTGGCTCTCTTTCAGTCGGGCCATGCGTGAGTTGGTCACACTTACCACGCTGCATCGGTACTCAAAACAGCAACGCACAACTCCATTCTAACAGTGGTTTAACCTAACTTCTCTTCGCAGGGCTGAACCAGCTGCTGGAAGCCCCAGCTCAAAGCCTCAGTTATCACAAGGTATCTGAACTTTCCTCTTTACTTGGCGTTCCAAATGCTAATGAGATATGATTTGCAGAAATGGCACCTTATTTTATTCAGATGATAGGAGTTACAGTTACCGATGGATCAAACGGTCTACAGATGGGTCTAGTGTTCGAGCCCATGACCAAAGGTTCCCTTCGCAACTGTTTGATTCAGGTATATCTTAACCTGCACCCTGTTAGCAGCATTTGCTGATTTTCATATGTGTGTCAGTGCGCGCGCGAGCTCGTAGAGGCTGAGAGAGTATTCCACATCGTGCGCCATATTTCCGTGGCAATGTACCTGCCCTCAAACGTTAGCAAAGTTAGGACGTTTATGCTCATCCAACTGGTCGAATCAGGACATACCTCCATGACAGATTCGGTTATGTTCATGCAAACCTGTCCCCAGAAAACATTCTCGTACAGTCTCGACTTTTTATGACACTGGACTCAGAAGCGTTTTTAACGTCAGTCTATATACAGGTGGCCGAGGATTGGAGTGTCAAGATTGGTGGGTTCGGTAATGCTGTGAAGCCTGATGGTATTCCTTATGTGGCTCGCTCTTCTCCGTCTCCACGATTTCACCTTGTACCCATATCCACCTTCAGCGGTTTTAAAAGCGTTCTCTTACATGTCGCCGTATGATGTAACAGGCACCTGAGGTGCTACGACGAGGAGCTTATTCCTTTGCAAGTGATGTGTATTCATTTGGAATGATACTCGTCGAGCTTACCACGCTTGAGCCCCCTTTCAAGCAGGAGCAATTCAAGCAATTACGAAAGATCACTGATTACGAGGAGGTACACCGGTTACTTCTTAACATCATCAGCCATCGTTACTGAATTCCTATTTAGCTCGGCGAGGCCATCGAATCCTACGGTTTGCTGCCGGTCTTCAATCAAATGAATGATATTGGGGCTCTCATTTGTGCATGTCTATCCGTTGATCCCAAGAGTCGGTACAATCACCGAAACACCTGATTGGCATTCATTCAGAGAGTTTGACGTTTTTACAGGCCCAAGTTTACTGAGATTGTGGCACGGCTCGACGAGATAAAGGACTCATTTATCACCGAGTTAAGCCACAGCAGAAAGCGAAGAGAGACACAGCTTCAAGCTAGGTCCAGCAAGACGCGATCTCCCTCAACTCCTTCCGAGCCTGATGAGTCATCAGCAAAGCCCCCAGCTGTCAAGCTTGCCGACACCAATACGACAGCCACCACACAGAATCAGGGTGAAGGTATAGAGAGCGATAGCGAGGATGAAGAGGAACAGGCCAATGCTCTTCAGCAGCAGGATCTGGAAATGGCCAAGGAGGAGGAGAGAAGGAGACAGCAGCAACGAGAAAAAGAGATGAAAGAACAAGAAGAAAGAGAGCGGGAGGAAAGGCAGAGAAAAGAAGAAGAGGAAAGAGAGATCAGAGAACGAGAGAGAAGAGAACAAGAGGAGAAGGAGGCGAGAGAAAAAGCTGAGGCCGAGGAGCGTGAGAAGGAGGAGATGAGAGAGCGCATCAGGCAAATGCTCCCGACACATAATCCAGGAAAGCGTGATACGATAGCTAAAGTTCAGCAGCTCAAGGAGCGGATGAGTGTTATAGGTCTGCAACCTACTGTCTCACCGATAGCTGCCGGTGATGGATCAGAGACCCTCGATGAACGTGCCAAGAGAGAGAAGGAGGAACGCGCTCGTCGAGTACGCGAGCTTGCTGAGAAGCGACGAGTTGGTAGCTCAAGGCCAGTATCGTCAGCAGCAACTGCCCCGTTGGAAGAGGTGGTGCCACAGCAGCCGCAGCCTAAACTAGATGCGGAGACAACCAAAAGTGAATCAGAGAAGCCAGTGATCGACTCCACGAAGCTGGCAGAACACAATGAAGAGGAGAAGAGGACGGAGGTGGAGGAACCGCATCGGCTGGAGGCGAGTCCGCGAAAGGAGACTCAAGACGAGACAGTCCCTGTCTCTGCGCCGAATAGAGAGGATACTAACATTCCCAGTACCGATGGGGGGTCCGCCCAGGAGGAAAGCGAAGAAGAACGAAAGCGACGTGAGAAAGAGGAAAGAATGCTGAAGGTTAAGCAGATAGAGGAACGCATGAAGATGCGTAAGAGTGCTTACAATTCCCCATCCTCATCAGCGAGTTCACCTTCCTCATCGACTCCATCCTCGCGACCAGTCAGTATGCTCGAGCTGCGGCCAGTCATCATCACTGAGGCTCCCGCAGCAACCACAGCAGCTAACGATGATGTAGTTACTCCGACCGAGAGAGAACGCGGGCTCAGCATCCATGAACTGCCGGAGCGACAGACGCGAAAGGTGCTTCTGCAAGCAGGACGAGAGAGGCAGGAACAATCTGCAGGATCCGTAGGCCTCGAAATTGTGGACGAGGTTGCTCGCCTTCTTGGCGAACTGGCCAAGGAGGATGAGGATTTCCGTGCAGAGTAATGATACTGTACTGTGATGCACACAACAATGATGCTGCACAGATGTACATCTTTATGAACAAGAAGTGACCTTTCAAAGGCTCTCATACCCCGCCCGGTCGTACTTGATCTTCAGCACTACTAACGCCGCGATTATTGCTGAGAATACCATGAGAGAGAACGCGATGATTCCCACGCTCCATATCGTGAACGAGGTACCCTCTTCCGCATCTTCCGTACTCGTCGGGGAGGGGCTGGGGGAAGATGTAGAGTTCGGCCTTGGTCCATCAGGACCGCCTGGCGGTCCCATCGATCCGTCGTTTCCGGTAGCGGTTGGATCAATGCCAAGAAGAAGGCTCGCCACCAGTCCCCCAGAGTAGGAGAGTGAGGGCTGCCATAGGTTCACGTCTTCGATCAGACCGGCGGCCGCGTTCTCTGTCCTAGTGTATATTCCATCAGAAGTGAGAGCAGTTCGGGTGGCATTGTTGCTGTTGTAGGGAGAAAGCTTGTAGATGGCATCTCCAAGGCTTTCATCGAAGAAGAGCTGGCCAGTGTGGACGACGCTCGTGTTGAGATGCACTTTCACGTGAATGTGTGTCACACGGCCCACGTAGAAGCCTGGATAGATGGAGGTGAAGGAGACCATGCCCTGCTGATCAGATAGCTGTACGCCACGCATGAATGTCGTATTGTCGTTGGTGACTCTCCCTCCTGCTGTCCCTCCAATCCCGGCACTGGTGAAGTGAGAGTAGCGACCGAGAGCATCGCAATGCCAGATATCCACGATGGCATTCGGCACAGCTGCGCACGAACGAACGTCAACCACCGTCAGGTTCAGTATGAGAGGAACTCCTGGCAGGCCTTCTCTGTGGTGGGCAAGTGACTCAGTAACGCCATCAAGTGTGAGGACGCCTGTGGTCAAGTACGTGATATTACGACGAGAAAGAAGGTCCTGCCAGTAGTAGGGACCCTCGGTCATCTCTGGCACCAGTACGCAGCCTGAGGAGATGGTGACGCTGGTGCCCTCCACACTTCGCTTTCGTCCACAACTGGCAATGGAGAGTCCGCCAGAAGCTGCTCACAGCCAAGAAGAAGGTCACTCCTCTCCACTCTGGCCAAGTAGATACATATGCAATGGAGAACGTGCGAGGATCGTGGGCAAGGCTGAGGTGAACTGCCATGGAGAGCACGATGAGGAGAAGGGCACGGAATCGCATAGCGAGGCTGGACTAGTGACGGGCACTCCTTACTACTACGAAAGGGCTCAGAGGATGTTGGTGGTGATGTGGATGGAAACTGGTAGAGATGAATATATCGAGCTATCTCTCTCCCCAACGGTCTGCCCCGCCGGAGAGAAGCGACTGTGCGGGGTAGAGTGCGGGGCGCCATCTGGCGGAACTACAATAGTCCCTCATGATGGAATGTTAGATATGTTTGCATTTTAGATTATGTGATACATCCGCTTGGATAGACAGAATCGGGTCATGATCCCCGCCTTCGCTCCACCTGCTT
>CDEZ01017888.1:0-18728 GCA_000826365.1 Acanthamoeba royreba | reverse complement strand
GTACTCCTCGAACGGGATCAGCCACACGCTGAACAGCACGCACCCTTCACAGTAGCCCCACACTCCGTGCGCCAGCTTGAAGTAGTCCCTGCACCATCCCATCACCATAAGGTTCTTTTCAAGGGATATTTATTGTTAATTTATCCTACATTTCATAATAATAATAATAATAATAATAATAATAATAATAATAATAATAATAATAAATGTTTTCGAATTGTTTCAAAAGTTATAAGATCTTAAAAATACAAAAAGATAGACGCACCAAGGGGTGGAGTAGACGAAGGCCACAACCACGAGGAAGGCGAGCTTGAGGTATGCGCTCTTGCCCATGAAGGGACGCACCAGGAACCCCAACGCCAGTGCCGGGGGCACCACGAGGAGCGCCAGCACCTGCGTGTAGGTCAGCATGTCCTTTTCTTGTGTCGTCGGGCAAGGTGGGTGGCCGGTGCTGTGTCCTCACAATGCCGCGCGTGTCCTGCCTGCCGTCAAAAGAGAGAGAAAGGTGGAATGTAGTGAGCACTCACCTCCCAGCTATCGTGCCTATCATCACCATCACCATCCGGCCAGGAGGTGGGCATGCATCCCTCTGTACCTGGCAAGTAAACCCAATCGTCTGCGGGATGGGCGCTGGTGGCGCGTGTGTGGAGTGAAGCAGAACGTGTAGAGAGGGATAATAGCGCTAAATGCGCTCAACTACAAGGGGGCAAGAGCACGAACATTTTTTGGCGGAGAATTTAAAATTGCGAAAAATCACGCGATTGGGCAGATATGCATCTGGGCGGGACTGGTCCGGACTTCCGCGGGGCGATCAGGCCGGCCAACCACGCAGAGGGAACACCGGGTGAGACCATACGTGATCTACAAATCGGTGATGTGCCGATGGGAATGCCGCATTATCCACCACTCCTTCCTCTGCTCTTTCCGCTCCGGTCAGTCCCTGCAGCTCCCACGCGTCACCATTATTCCCCGCTTGCTTTCCGCCACGCACCCCACTCGAGTAGCACCACTCGATGAACAGCAGTAGAAGAAGAAGAAGAAGAAGAGCATGCTTACTCCTGATTATTCACTATAAACTATCTATCTAGCCTCTCTGCCACACCGCCCCCCCCCGCACCCACATATAACTACTTATTCCTCACGTGAGTGGGATCCCCAAGCTACTGCGGTATCTGAAAACCCTACCCACGAGCGGACACCAGCACGAGGTGACCGAGAGGCCAGACGCAAGCAGTGCGGTGATAGGGAGGGACTCCAAGTGCTCCACATGCAGACGGAAGAGTACGCGTGGGAGGGACGCAGAGAACCGGGCGATGACCTGGAGACGGGCCTACTGCGGGCCAGCACCACCGCCACCACCGCCACGAGCAGCAGCAACAGCAGTAGCAGCAGTAGCACGCATGAGGACGGAGGGCGGCCGCATGTGGTGGTGATCGGGGCGGGAGTGGGCGGGGTGGCGACGGCGGCGCGGCTGGCGAAGCGGCACGGGTGGCGGGTGACGGTGCTGGAAAAGAACGACTACAGCGGAGGCCGGTGCTCGCTGCTGCACACGGCGGAGGGGTTCCGGTTCGACCAGGGGCCGAGCCTCTACCTCATGCCGGCCTCCTACAAGCAGACCTTTGACGACCTGGGCGTCGACCTCGCGGACCACCTGCGGCTGGTCAAGTGTGCCCCCAACTACCGCATGTTCTTTGACGACGGCTCCCACATCACCCTCTCCTCCGACCTCGCCCACATGCAGCAGGAGCTCGAACGCGTCGAGGAGGGCGCCTTCCTCGGCTTCTTGGAGTACATGAAGGAGGCCGGCGTGCACTACCGCGAGTCCGTCACCAAGATGCTCAGCAAGAACTTCCACGCCTGGTACGTACCCCACCACCACCAACCACCACTCACTGTTCATCCCATCATCCCCACGACACGCGGTGACACCCATCACCATCCTCATCATCGATTCGTACCCCTCAAACAGGTGGGAGTTCTTCCATCCGCGCCACTTACCGTTGGTGTGGCGGCTGCACGTGTTCAACAAGCTCTACCCAAGGACGGCCCACTTCTTCTCATCGAGCAAGTTACGCCAGGCCTTCAGCTTCCAAACCATGGTACCTACCGTCCAAGATGATTGATGCCCGGATCTATCCCGGGGGAGCGCAGGGGATATCTATCCCCTGCGCTCCCGCAGTCAGTGTTCGCTCACCCTGCATCGTGAAACAGTACATGGGGATATCCCCGTATGACTCACCAGCCACCTTCAGTCTGTTGTCTTACACCGAGTGCACCGGTAAGTCATATCCGTCCTCTTTCGGTCACCGCTCTGCACAACCTGCCTGACAAATGTGTCGGATCATCCAGAGGGCGTGTGGTATCCCATGGGTGGCATGCATAGTGTGGTATCTGCTCTGGAATCGATTGCAGTTCAGCACGGTGCCGAGTTTAGATTCGGAGAGAGTGGAAATGTGAAGGTGCGGATCCACGAAAGACGCCTCGCCAACCGTCGAGTATAGTCTAACGCACAGACCCGATCGCACACATCACGTAGGAAATTGTGACGGATAAGAAAACCGGTAAGGTGTGGGGAGTGATGATGCATGACGGCACATACATCAAGGCCGATGCCGTTGTCTGCAATGCAGATGCACCATGGGCTTACAACAATCTTCTGCCTCCCAGCCCCTATGCTAAAAAGATCGATAAGCTAGAGTATACCGCGTCCACTATCTCGTTCTACTGGTACTTGATAGACTGGTTGATAGTCGTACCATGCCACTAATGATTGATGCAGGGGTTTGGACTGTGTCATCCCTCAACTGTCAGCACACAACATTTTTCTGAACGGAGACTACAAGAAGTCATTCGATGATATCTTCATCGGGGGCTCATTACCCCAGCACCCGTCATTCTACATTCATGTACCCTCACGAATCGATCCCTCAGCTTCGCCCGATCCAACTAAGGATGCTGTGACGGTCTTGGTGCCCATCAGCTACATCCGGACAGATAAGCTTCAGGATTGGGATCGGCTGACAGAGTACGCCCGCAAGTACGTGTTCAACGTATTCAAGACCAAGTTTGGGTTTGATATCGGCGCCCACATCATCACCGAGCTGGTGAACAATCCGCTCACATGGCGCGATAAGTTCAATCTTCAGCACGGAGCAGCGTTGGGCCTCAGCCACAACGTGACCCAAATCGGCTGGATGAGGCCCAGCATCACTCATGCTGAGTACAATAACCTCTTCTTTGTGGGTACTCATCCCCATTCCCCTTCCTCAAGCCGCCCTTCTCGCTCAACCATTTTATCGGTTCTTCCAGGGGCATCAGTGCATCCAGGCACCGGCGTGCCCATCGTGCTACATTGCGCAGGTCTCGTGGAAGAGGAGGTCCACAACCACCTGACTGGCAAGAAACGGAAACCGAGCTTCTTATCCTCGTGGGTGGTGCTCCTCTACCTGTTAATTGCTCTCCTTGTAGTTCTCTACGTCATTGCCCCATAAGGAAGTGGCTAAGTTCTTCCACTCCACTGAAAGCGCTTCTTCCCCTTTGCCCCAGCGGTGTGAGACACGAAAGAGAACTTCGTACTCAGGAGGTGTGATTCGGTTCGAGAGATGGTCTGTACAGGTACAGCAAACAAGCATGAGGAGGGAAAGAAGCCACCACTAGTGGCCGCCCTTCGTGGTGGTGCGGCGTCCACGACGGCGAGCGATCCTTTTGGGGGTACTCGTCGCCTCCTCCTCTTCCCCATCCTTGTTCTCCTGCTGCGAATCCTGCTGGCTGTTGGGCTTGTTGGGTAACAGCGGATCGTCGCCGTTCTCTGCTCCGCCCTCTTCTCCCGCGACTTCCGCAGCAGCAGTAGGCCGTTGGCGCCTCTTGACAGCGGGACGCCTCCTCTTGGCGGCCTTCCCGGAGCCTTTCTGCGAGCCCTCTTCGTCATCTTCCTTCTCGGCCTCCTGGTTCTCTTTTTCGGCTTCGTCCTGCTGCGCTTGCACAGCGGCAGCAGCCTCGCGCCTTCTCTTTCCTTTGACGGCGGATGACTTCGGTGAGGAAGAAGCTGGCTGCATCACGGAAACGTTGCCTATTGTGCTGTCCAAGCCGCCATCCTCCTTGGATCCCGGAATGAGGGCGATAAACTGTGCCCAAGTCAATGCCTGACCCTGTATCTTGGTTGCGTCGTACTTGCTGCCGACTAACGTGTAGTCGATGGGTTGGTCGTCGTCCGTCGCCTCCACCACTTTACCGGAACCCAGCTGAATAGTGACGGCTCAGAGTTAGGCGTCAAGGAAGATTGAATTGTGCAAGTCCCCGTACTTGGATGAGCGTCTTGGCATTGGCGAACTTGTAGGTCTTGGACTTGTTGTCCCTTTTGAACGTCGCGTCAAAGCAGAAGCGCTTATTGTGGAACGGACGTTCCTCAGCGCGCATTCCGAAGCTGTGTGATTACAAGCTGTTATTAAATTATCGGCGCCGTAGAATACACAGGCGTGCGTACTTGTGCTCAGGCACGAAGCCGTTGTTCTTGGAGGACTCCAAGATCCACTCCGGCGATACAAGCCAGCGGTGAGTCAGCGCTGCGGCCAACGTTTTCATTGTTCGCGATCCCACAGGGCGTACCTGCAACTGAGTGTTAGTTTGGCCAATAACGCTAGGTCCAGAGGTACAGAGGAAGAGAGCAGGTCAGTGATAGATAGGCTGGTAATTGTTTAAACACGGAAGCCGGCGACACAACACGTTCCTTTCGAGAACGGCGTGTACATCGGCCATTCATCAGCCGAGAATGATCATCACGACAAGTAAAGAGGAAGCCCAACCCATCGGGGACAGGGATTCACGCACCACGTGAGTGATGTGCTCATTGAATTCGTTGTCAAACCGCACTTCTCCGCCGAGGTCGGTAACCATTGTAGCCAGCTTGTTCTTGTACTCAGCCGTAAACGGCGCGGTGCTGTCGCTGAATCCACTGAAGTAAATTACTATGGAAAGAACATCTCTTAGCAGTGGAGTGCAAGAAGCAAGAAAGGAACTAACCCTTGCTCTTAGCCTTGGCCGCTCGCGTGCTCAGTTTAGAAGGAGGTTTGGTTCTGGCGGGAGAAGTAGGTGGTGGAGCCGCCTCGATCACCTTTTCGCCTTCCTGAAAGGAGGAGCACGGCATATGAGCTGGAATCCATCGCCCACGATATAGCTTCATCTTGTCGTACCACTTCCGGTTTGTCTTCGGACTCCTCAGCTTTCCTTCGCTTCCTTGCAGCTCTCTATGAAATAAGAAATCAGTACCCAAGCAGACTGACAAATCGTGTGGCGGGCGACGTGATGATACCTTGTCTTGGGATGAAGGCTTGTCTTCCTTCGTCTCGATATCTTCTTCCGTAGGAGAATTGCGCTTTCGTTTCGGTGAGGATCCTTGCTTCTTTTGACCTTTCTTATCCTGCTGTGAATGTGTTTCCTCCTGCTCGACTTCTTCCTGTTGTTCATCTTGTTGTTCTTCGCTCTGTTTGGTCTCAGCTTCTGTCTTCGCTGTAAGCCGTGTCTCCTCGATGTGAGCGCGCAACTTCTGTTCCTCCTTCAGCTGCTTCTCCAGCACAGACACCCTTTCCTCAAGTGTGTGCTTGGCTTCAGCAAGTGCTCTCGCATCACTTGCCGATTTCGCGAGCTGTTCCTTAACCTCCTTGTTTTCCTTCTGTAGCCGCTGCACTTCATGCCTCTTCTCTTGGGCTTCAGACGAAGCCGCGTTGAGTTGTTCCTGAAGCTCCTCTCGTTGTTCATCCCATTTCTGTGTCTGCCGCAGGGACTTTTCTAGCTCCGAGTCGAGTTTTAGAGTCAGTTCGTTGCGCTCAGCTTCAAGCTCGGCCTTCGTCCGCTCCAGGTCTTCGATTCGCTCGGCCTTATCTAGCGCCTTTTCGAGGCGAGTCTGCAAATCTTCCGCTTGCTCCTGTTTGGCAAGCAGGTCGGCTTCCAGGACTGTGATGCGCTGTTGGTGATCGGCAATATCGAGCTTGTACTTTGCCGTAGACTCCTGGGCCTCGTCAAGCTTCGTTTGAAGACCCTCGCACCGACTCTGCAAGGATTCGAGACTTAACTGAAGATCGGCGACCTCTTGGCCTTTCTCATCTACCGCCTGCCGTAGGCGGATAATTTCTTCCTCGGTCGTAGCGGAGGCGTTGCTGCTTGCCAGGGCCTCCTGTTCTTTCTCTTTAAGATAGGTCACCGTCCGGCGAAGGTCATCGATTTGGTTACGGGCCTCCGCCAGGGCTTCGCGGCTCTCATCGAGCTGCGCACGTAGAGCATCATTCGCCAGCTGCACTTCATCAGCCAAAGTGCTCGCAGCACCGCGGTCGGCCTTCATTCGCTCCAAATCCCGCTCCATGGTTTGTGCACGTCCTACCGCTTCGTCCTTTTCTGCTATGACGCGGATCAGCTCAGCCTCGACGGCATGGAATTGATTCCTGAGATCGGACAACCGCTGCTCCTCTTCGCTGAGCTTGGCCTTCAGCTCTACGATCTCGGAGTGCCTGCTGTCGGCCTTGAGAGCGAGCTGGGCATTATCGGCCTTGTATTTGGCAACATTCTGTAGTTCAGAGGCGAGCTTGGCCTCGACGATTGTTCGTTCTTCTCTCAACTTCTGTAGCTCTTGATCGAGGTCGCGAAGAGAGGTCTCGGTGCTACGGACTTCGGCAAGCATGGTCTTGAGTCGGGACACCTCTTCCTTGGCCTCTGCGAGCTCTTTGCCAGCGGCTTCTTTTTGATGGATGGCATCTTCGGCTTGGCGGATGAATTCTTCCCACTCCCTCTCCTTCTCGCGTTTCTCTTCCTCAACTCGCGCACGCCAGGTGTTTGTCTCCGCCTGGAGTTCCTCGGTACTAGCTACGAGGTCCGCATTGCGGCGTCTCAGCGATTCCACTTCCGTATGCAGGGAGGCCATCTGGACCTCCCGTTCCCTATCGCGCTCCGTGCCCTCTTGTGCCATCCGCCCCTTCAGTCGGTTCAGCTCCTCCTCGACGCCGCTGAGTTTGCGCACGAGCTCGTCCCTCTCGAACTCAAGCCCCTTTATCTTAATCTCACTGGCTTGAAGAATCTCCTCAAACTGACTCTGAAGCGTTTCGAGCTCCTCGTTGGTGCGCTCTTGGCTGGTACGCAGCAGCTCTTTTTGGTCGCTAAGCTCGGCCTCCAGGCGCGTCATCATTTCCATTTGCGTGTTGCTCTTGTCCTGCCAGAGTTGCAGCTCAGTCCGCAGCCTGCGGCATTCGGCTTCGAATGCTTGTTTCTCCTTTTCGATCCGATCGAGTTGAGCTCGAAGCGCTCCCAGCGCCTCGTTCGTATCCTTTAATTCTGCTGTGCTGCTTGCGTTTTGGTATTGCTGTCGCAACTTGAGCTTCGCTTCCTCTAGCAGGTGACGGTAATGAGCATCGGTGTGTCTCAGTTCCTCTCGCAGCTGATCGACGTGACCTTGCCACTGTTTCACTTCGGACTCGCGGGCTGCTAGGGTGCTCACCAGATGGTCCACTTTCTCTCGCGTTTCATCGAGTCCACGTTGCAGAGCCGCTTTCTCCCGAATAATAGCGTCGATCCTTGATTCGGCATGTTTAAGGAGGTCGCCGAAGGGATCTGATTCCTGAGCAGGCACATCCGATTGCTTTGCCCCGTGCTGCACGCTATAGCTCGCCGCACGCATTTCCTCGACACTGCACTCCTGGTCTCCGGTGGAAAGGAGGTGGATCTCACGGTCGTGCGCTCCACCGTCAGTTTGAGTCGACACAACCGCAGATTCAATATCCATGGGTTGCTCGGCAGCTACACTAGCCCGGATCTCTTGTTTCCTCTTCTTAGCAGCGCGCCTTTCGCTGGATTCGACTGTTTCCTGTGCTACTATCGATCTTGTCTCCTCGACAGCTTGCCGTGCGGCCTCCCTGGCTTGGTTTTCTTCATCCATCCTCTGCTTCTCCCGACATTCTCTTTCCTCGTCTGCTGCCTTCTGAGCCGCGCTGATTCTATCTTCCTCTTCCTGAATTCGTCTCCTCTCCTCTTCCTCGGCTTCTCTCGCCACGCGTTCCTCTTCCTCCTTTCGCTGTTTTAGGGTATACTCCAGTTCTTCCTGCTGCCGCTGTCGCTCCTTTTCTTGCTGGATGCGTTGCTTCTCTGCCTCTTCTTGTTGGATTTGCCGTTCGCGTTCTTCACTTTCTTGCCGCAGCCGCTCTTGCTCGGCAGCCCACAAGCGCTGCTGCTCCTGGGCTTTCTCTGCTTCTCGCCGCCGTTCCTCCTCTTGCCGTTGCCATTCTTCCTGCAGTCGTGCTTCTTTCTCTTCTATGAGACGCTTTGCTTCGGCGTCAGCAGCCGCTTTCTGGATCTCTATATCACGAAGCCGTTGCTGTTCTTCTTCCTCTGCTTGCGCACGGGCCCTCCTTTCCCTTTCCTCTTCCTCTTGCTCCTGCTTGATTCTCTGCTCCTCTTTGAGCCGCTCCTCTTGCTCTTCATTGCGCTTTCTCTCTTCTTCCTCTTGTCTGAGCTTTTCCTCGCGTTCCTTCTTCTCTTCTCTTGCGACCCGCTCCTGTTCTGTTTCCATAGCTTGGGAGGCCCCCTCTGCAACATGCGGTTCCTCCGGTGGGTGAGCTCGCTCTGCAGAGGCATCGCGCGTCGTTGCCCCTTCGTCCTTGTCGCTGTCGATGGCGACTTTTCTCGCTACGCCCGTTAGAAGGGAACGGCTGTTGGTCCTCTTGGCCCTTCGAACGCGCTTTGTGGAGGCACTGGTAGCTTGTGGCGTGCCTGAAGCGGTTGGTGTGGCAGTACCTTGCGACGGAGCCTCGCCTGCCAGTGTAGCGCCGATCGTCGCTGCACTGCTGGCGGCAGACGAAGAGGCTGCTGCGCCTGAACCTGACGCCACGGTGATGGGCGTTGTGTAATCCTCATCGCGATAGTCTTCAGGAATCTGCCCATAGATGTGGATTTGGATCACGTAGGCTGCATGCATCAACGACGCGCGATTTAAATTGTGTAAAAATGCACAAGGCGGAAGGACAGGGCAATTGAAGGTACCGCTGTACTTGGTCTGCAGCTCTTGAATCTGCTGCCGCAGCGCGTGTGCCCCTTCTTGATTTCGATTCTCCAGTTGCACAGCAAGCTCATTTTCGAGCGCCTCAATCCGTTGCTTTACGGTGGCCAGGATCTCCTGACCGCGCGAACCCATCTCCTTTGCTTCGCGCCACTTCAGGCCTGCAAAAAGAATGAGAAGAAGCTGTGATTTGCTTCTTCTGGTTGGACGCACTACAAAACATAAATGCCGCGTCTTGTTGGCGCCATTTTTTTTCGCGCTCACTTTTGTGTGGACATTTTCGCGGAATAAATTTGTCTTTGTTCTTCCTGTGCACTTGGTTTTACCGTGGTCCTGGTTGTCGCTGCGAGCTCCAATTTCTTTCTCTTTCATGTCCCCACGGTCGCCAGCCGGTTCCTCCTCCTTGTACTCGCTTCAGGAGGGTGTTAGCACTTCCTTGGCCGTTCGCATTACCATTCGCATTTCCATTGGCGTTTCCGTTCGTGGTCCCAGTGCTGCTTGACGAAGAGCCCCCGGAGGAACCAGCAACTACCGCCACCGGCACAACAATAGCAATGATGACGGCCACAAATAGCACGATCCCGAGCACGATTGCCACAGCTATCAAGATTCTCCTCCGCACTCGCTGTCTCTGCTCTTGTTCATCTCTGCTCAACGGCTTGTGTCCGAGCTCTACGTCGTGTTCGCTCTAACCGATAGGCTCAGCAACGTAAGATCGCGAAGCGGGAGTTATGGGAGAAGAAGAGAACGCGTACCTTATTATTATTTACAGTTGCGAGAAGGCTGTTCATTTGTTTGGTAATTTGGCCAAGCTCTTCCATCGTACTCAGTCGGCTGCTCTTATCCTTGATCTCATGTCGCAGATTGTCGAATTCCTTCTGGAATACTTGTTTGTCGTTCTCGTAGTTCTCCAAGTGTTGCTTGAATGCTGAGATAAGGACTGGGACTAGCTCGGCGTAGGCTACGGATAAAAAACCCTCCTCATCTTCAACAACAGCCTCGGGTACAACTGAGACAAGGTCAGCACCAGTTGGGTGAGTACCGAAATTATAGAGGGTTTACCTTTTTTGACCTCTTGGGCTATGAGGCCTATGGCCTTCTCGCCTCCGCGCTCCGGAAACTTGGGGTTGTCCGCCTTCCATCGATAGCGCTTGCCCTCCAGCTGCGTGATCATGCTGAGGGCGTCAACGATGTCTTCGATTTCGGTTTTTAGTCGAAGATCCGAGTATTGAAGAAAGGCATCGGCCCGCACGATGCCCTCCACGTCTAGTCCGCCATTGACTACTATTGTCTCCCCCCTCTGTCGCCCATTCATAGAGTTTACCAGCTCACTGGCGGCCACTCCGGTGGTCGACGGTCCATTCTGCAGCTTACGTTTCTTTGCCATCGTGTCGGTCGACATTTGTAAGTATTCTTGAGGAGGGCTGTCATAGGTTTGGGGAGAGGAAGAAGAATGATGCGCGAAGCCCGATTGCTGCTGTCGGGGAGGAGTGTTTTGGTATTGTGGCGGCTGGTGTGACTGCGGGAGGTTTACCGGAATGCTGATGAAATGTTGAGGCGAAGGATTTTGGTGCTGTTGCTGGTGAGGCTGGTGACGGTGCTGTTGGGATGGAGGAGGAGGAGGCGGTGTCGATGGAAAGACCTTGGCGCCCGGTACAAATTGGCGCGTAGCTACCGAGCTCGAACCGGACGAAGATGGAGATGGGGAGGCAACGGAACGAAAGGAGGAACTGCCCCCGCCACCAGCAACAGCGCCTGCCGGCAAGGGCTTTGAGCCGCTGTTGTGCGTCGTGAATTCGACGGAGGTGCCGTAGCAGCGGATATGGGCATTGTTGATTGAGACGCGCAATTGGATGAGCTTGCAAATCTTGGAAAGCTTCACCTCAACATCGACCGATGTCACGACGTCGCCACTGGAGAGCACGCTGCGCTGAGGAACCGAGATAGATAAAATCTGTACACCCTCTCGCGTGCTTTCTGTCCTCACCGCCTTGAGGTCGATCAGCTCCACGTCAATGTCATCCTTGCTAAACTCGCACTTACACTCCGCCCTAACTTTGACAACCTGTCATGAGCAGAATCCGACGCTTAGAGAAGGCTTAAAGAAGCGTAATCCTGTTGATTGTAAAGGATTGAGCACCTTGCCGCGATCCTTTGTTACACGGACTTCGTCGTGAGAATTAATCAGGCACCAGCCCTTGGCAGTGCGCGTTCGATGATATAGGGTCACCGTCACTGGACTTGTGTTACCTGAATAACTGCGAAAAGGTTAGCTGGCTGGAAAATGCAGGCAACCTGAAGAGGAAAGAACTTACCTCTCCTGGTGTACCTGCTCTCCATCAGTAACTCCGGGCGAGGGGGTTGAGTGCAAGTGCGGCGGGGAGCCTCCATCGCCGGCTAGAATGTGAGATGGTGTAGAGGGAGGCATTGTCCCGGCATACACCCGAGACGATACTTGCTGAGGAGCGAAAGAGCCTGGTGGCCTTGTGACTGCAGCACCGCCACCGAAGGGTCCGGGTGCTGCAGTCGCCAAGGCTGCTGCTGCCCCAACCGAACTGCTATTGTGAGACGAGAGCCATATTTCGCCGCTGCCGGTACCGAAACCGCTGCCGAAACCGCTGAGGCTTCCCGAGAGTCGGTCCAGGGAAATGCCACTGCTTCCGCCAGAGAGGCACAGCCGCGGCGAAAGATCGAACTTGCCGCCCACGGCAAACGCAGGGGCCAGGTCCATTTGTCCGTACAGGTCTATTTGTGAAAATGTCAAGAAATAGAAATCAATCAATCAATCATAAATAGATGACGAATCGGACTTCGTTTGATTGGTGACTATCTTCTTTGCGTACGGGGTGGCCTCGGACGTACCAGGGTGACCCCCCGCATCAAAGTAGTCCTGGTTCAAGTACATGTCCTCCTCTGCGATACCCATGGGGGTAGCAGGAGGTGGATGGGAATGTCCCGCTGTTGGATGCATCTATGCACCTGTGGCTCCACACCAGGGTTGCAGCAGCTCCTCTCTCGCGCTTTGATGGCAACGCGACCGCGGGAGATTTGTAGAGGCGAAACAGACCAAGAAGGAACCCAAAGAGATGGGTGCCGTTGGTGGGAGGCTGATGGGGCGCGTGTTCGTGAAAAGTCCTCTTCCCTCCACCACCAGGCAAGCAACCACCTGCCACGGTAGTACGGAAAGCGCAACAATTTCATTAATTTACGTTCACGAGCACCAGCTCAACATTCCTTACATAACTGCATACTTGACATATCCGACATTTCTTTCGCGTGCTTGTGCTGAAGAATGCGCGATATGCGGGTAACTGTTCCTGGGTTGATTGAGCACAGCACGCGCGCAGAGGGACAAAGGTGCTTTGGAACGAATTCCGGCTCCGGTACTGTCTTTGTGACCTGATCCTAAAGAGGTCGGTGCGGAAGGCTGTTGGAAGGGCGGTCCTGGTCGACGGATGTCGGCAAGTTTACATCGGGAGAATCTCGACCTGTCGCGACGCGTTACACTCGATGAACCCCGTTCAAGAGTAACCGCCGTCCACGCAGGGCGGCGTCCGATTGGGACTTGCTTTCCTCAGCTGCCACGACCCAACTGTTGTTCGTCTCTCTCTGCAAAGCACACGAGCACGCCTTGACACCTCCTTCACTCACTCGCACACAAGCTTCCCTCTCCCCCTATCCTTCACGTCTTAGCACTCTCGGCTCGCACCCCACCTCCTTCCGCATCAGCTCCGACCCTCTCCCTAGTGGCTCGCCGCTTCCTTTCCACTTGTACACTCGTATAGACAACCGCACCCGTTCCCTCCTCGTCTTCTTCCTCTACTTCTTCTCGTACTCACCGTTCGTCTGCCCTCATCTGTCTCCCTCCCCCAGCCTGCCATCCCCTTGTCCTCTCCACCACAACCAATATCATCATCGTCGTCATCACAACTACGGCCTGATCTAGAAACGACTTAACTTGTCCTGGTCTGCGTCCATGGCGAATACGCCGGTGGCTATCAGTCGCCTTGCGTCGGTACGTGCTCCGTACACGACTGTGTTCGGAGGTTGGAGGATGGCTGTCTTCTACATTTTTTACTTGCTCCTTGCCACTTTTGACCTTCGTCTTGTCTGTGGGGGACATTCATTATCCGTGTCCTGGACGCGATTGTGTGGCGTCGTAGTTAATTGTTGTTGGTGTTGTGTGGAAGTTCATTCCGATGTGTGGGAGCTCACTCTCGTGTGCTCTGGTGTCTCTCTCTCCAGGTGAGGTGCGCCGCGCAGAAGATCAGTCACATCTGCGACCTTGCGGCGCATCAGGGGGTTCTGGGCGGTTTGGACTTTGCGCTGCTTCAGGAACTGCATCTGGCCATCGCCCACGACCTGGCGCTTCTCGAAGCCGATCTCTCCCTCCGGGCCGGCAGCGCTCCATCGTCCCCGTCGTGTCCGCCGCCGATAGAGGAGCCTGCGGCGCGCCTACGTGCCAAGAGAAAGTTCAGCACAACTCTGTCCTCTCCCCAGGCGCCGGATGACCAGGACGTTCATCATCAGCAGCAATGCCATCTGGGAGGACCCAAACAGAAGAAGAGGGCCAGCAAACTGCCTTCGCCGCCACCATCACCGGCGGCGAACAGTTCCCTCACCACACCAAAGGAACCCAAGAAATGCCAAGATTGCGGCAGGACCCAGACCAACCAGTGGCGCTCCGGTCCTGAGGGGGTGAGCACTCTGTGCAATGTACGTGACCCACACCCACACGAGTGGTGAGCAATGTGTCTTCCGGCGGTGCTGACGTTTCGTCATGGATGCTGCCACAGGCATGTGGTATGCGCTACACGCGACGCATGAAGAAGCTCGCCTCGCAACCGCACCACACCAGCGCCCAGCCGAGAGCAATTAGCACGATGGCTGCGCCCACATCCAGGACCACGAACAAGACACCCGTGAGCAATGTCCGCCTAAGTGTGCTTGACAGTCCGACATGCGGGCATGAGAGCGACATGTCCCCGGCCAGCTCTCCGTTGCCCTTCTCCGTGACCTCCTCCATCCAGCTCATTCCGGCGCTTCCTCGTTTCCTCGAAGTACCGGCTACTGCTTCGTGGCCCACCGCAAGTGCCGCGAAGATGAATGTATATACACTGCTGAACTAAAACTTGAGTTTACAAAGGCGCTCTTGACCCTTGGACCTAAAGGTTCACACGGCAGCGACAGGTCTGCGATGCACCTGACCGCCGCGATCATGATTCCTTCGCCGCAAAAGTTGCGTGTCGGAAGAAGGCGGTGGGCTTTCTATCTCCATTTCCACGAGCCGTTCCTTGCCCTTGGTGGTCCTCTCGAGCTCTTCTTCCTCCTCATCATTTGCCGTGGAGGTGCCCTCCATGCCAAACATCCGAGTGAAGTCCTCGTGCATCTGCAAATCTGCTGCACTCACTGATGGCTTGACAGTAGCTAAGGCCGTCTCAAAGTAGCCCTGTGGCGACAGTCCAGTTAAGAACACCACTGTGGAAATCGAATGAAAACGTGGACCGCACCGCGTGCACATCTGGTACGGCCAGGGTTTCAGGCGTGAGCTGCATCATGTCAAGCCGCATAGCGTTTTCCGTGTCGTCATCGCACGGCATATAGCGCACACTCACTTGGCCGTCCTCTTCGATCTTGACTGGGCGCCAGAACTGCGCTCGCATGCACTCTCGCACTAGAAACAGAATGAGATGGGACGCAAATTTTAGGTTTGGTGCTGGAAACAGTACCGGGTTGCATGAGGGCATCACGACAAAGGTTCTGTATGTCAGAACCCGAGAAGCCATCCGTGCGTCGGGCCAGCCTTCTAAAGTCGTGTTCGCTAAGGATCACCCCGTCCTCCTTTGAATGGACTGAAATATAACATAAGAATACGAGAGCTTGCTCGGAAAGAGGACAAATGCATGGTAAGAGTATCAGGAGAAGGAATGCTTACTTTTAAAAAGTTGCGCGCGTGCCTGTTCATTCGGCAGTGGGATATAAATTCGCTTTTCGAATCGGCGCCGGACCGCCGGATCCAAATCGAAAGGTCTAGGTAATTGCATCGCACAACGACATGGATATCAGCATGAAGAGGAGGGACAAGAAACCGAAGGAGGTCTGTGTGAACCTGTTTGTGGCACCCATCACGAGTACACCCTCTACATCAGTAATATCTAGACCAGTGGGGTAAGTATATATATGTATGACGGGAGGGTGTCGGGCAGGAAAGAGGATTCATACCAGTCATACAGGTTAAGAACTCAGTAAGCATGCGTTGTGAAGAATCTTGCTGCCCGTCGGATCGCTTGCCACAAATGGCGTCTATCTCATCGATGAAGATAACTGAACGAGCGACAATAAAGACAGTTCACTATTAATGCATCACCTACAGAATTCTGACTTGCTAGCACGTACTGGAGGGCTTCCTTTCTATGGCCATCATAAACAGCTCGCGTACCAACCTAACAACTGCTCGTTACAAAGGATTTACAGGATAGGGGATCAAGGGTGAATGAGGTACTTTTCACTCTGACCGAAGTACTTGGAAACCAGATCGGAACTAGAAACGGAAAAGAACGAAGCATTGCCGACTGAAGCAATCACCTTAGCAAGGTAGCTCTTGCCTGTGCCTGGCGGGCCATAGAGCAAAATTCCTTTCCATGACTTGCGTGGTCCTGTAGTGTTTTTGTGAGGTGATTTACACAAAGTGCGAGGCGGGAAGGCTGCGGTGATACACGGACCCACAAACAGTTGTGGAAACTTCTGGGGCATGAGGACGGCCTCTTCAAGCGTCTTTCGCGCTTGGTCCAGCCCGGCTACGTCGTCCCAACTGAGATTGGGTTTTTCGTACAGCAGTGTATCTGCAGCACAGATTCAGATCAATCGGTATCGTTCGTGCTCCTTCCACACCATACCTTCCAGAGAAGAGCGTAGCGTTTCATCACCCTGCCTGCCGGCGAGTCTTCCAGCAGTGGAAGGAACTGTAGGTTGACATGCACCACGATCAGTTCCAAAGTCCAGGCATCGATGCCAGCCACGGGTCCTGGAGGCAAGAAACAGTGCTGACTGGACTGACTGAACCTTGGTTGGTGGGAGCCGCCAAGTTACGGCCAGTCGTGGTGATGGTCGTGGTCGTGGCTTGTTGAGGCGTGTCGGTCACGCGCAGAGCCGCCTTGATGCGTTCGGCGCGGGCCATGTACTCCCTGGCCTTGGCGCGCATGATGATGTTGACCCTTTCATTTTTTCCATCTGCACCCCCCCCCCGAACAATATATTTAAAAAAAAGAAGACTCAACATGACGTTCACACAACCCACGCGGGGGGGGTGCTAGGGGTACATTTAAGACCAGCAACAAAGTACTCCAGAGAGCAAGTGTACAACCGTAAGGCTTCGGGATAGTTGTGGACACGGTCCTGCGCGACGGCTGCGTGGAGTAGCTTGATGGCCTTCGCAAAGAAGGTGTCCGCCATCTTGAACTTGGCCACTTGCACGAAACTTGTTTTATCACGGAAGAAACTTGGAAGTTTCGAAAACGATTCTCTCATTTACATATTTGGAATAGTTGAGATGTTTCGCGCCAAAACCAACGGAAACACAACCCAAAGCATCGAGGTCAGCGCTCCACGCCGCCTTCCGTCTTGAGGCCCATCCACCGTCGCATGAGGTCGTTTACAGTGAAGGAGACGCTGACTAGCGGCACCACCTTGATGTAATTGATATGAAGGCCACGAAAAAGCGTGGTCCAGCCCTCCTTCTGTACGATAGTTTTGAGGCCGTGTACGGTGGAACGATAGGGATAGGAGTAGGTGTGTTCCAACTGCAGGCCATCGATTTGCATTCGTCTTCGCACCTGTTGAGCAAGCCATGAGTAATTATGATAGCCAAGAGTTGTTGACACACAGGGACCATACCACGTCTAGCGGATAAGTCAGAGTCTGCCCGAGTGCGCCGGCAATCGCACCAAACGCAAGACGCAACGAGGTGGGTATCGGCGGTGGTGGCTCTCCGTTTGAGACCCGCTGCATCTTTTTCGAGTAATACCTGCAGTATGGTAAATTGACCGCTATATCGACCTAGCGCCTATCGGTGGGATACGGCTGAAGGTACCATTTGAGCGTGTCGTACCTAACAGGCATAGGCAGAGTTAATAAACGCTCTCTATCCGAGACGCCAATCAAAATGCTGCTACGTACGTGAAGAAGTTGATCCCTGCGTACGGAAGTATGCCCACAATTGTCGGTTGCCAACCCCTGGTAGTCATGGCAAAGAGCTCTAAACGTTGAGAATGCGTGCTTCAGGACCCACAGCCTCATGAAATGGTACGCACCTATACAATGCCTTCAGCCCCCCTTCGTGCCGCCACATATTTTCCATGGCATGCAAGAGTCCTGTGTAGTGCCTTTTCTCCACCTTGAGAGGACAAGGCGAAGGAGGGATCAGTACCGAACGGGATGAGGACGGACCGCTGCATAAAATGCCAGGGCAGGGAAATACAGCAGTACCTGCACAGCTAACCGCGCTCGGGTGACATCGAGCGGGTAGGTGAACACCACAGCCGTCGCGCCAGCGCCAGAACCGGCGAAGAAGTTGCCCAGGGGCGATATCCCGGCACCCGGAGGGGTGAGGGCGGCCTTGAGCATGTCGAAGGCGGCGAACTGGATGGCAGCGTAGGGGAATATCCTTACCTGTGGCCACAACCACAACCACCACCACCACACACCGCCACAAACGCGCACGAGGGCGTAAGACCATTCCTCTACCCTCTTCCCCCGGCAGCAAGCCATGCAACACGTACCAGGGAGGACACGTTGCCCTTGTAGAGGCCCGTGTAGCCTTCCCTCGCGACAATGCTCCGCAGGGTGCCCAGCACTCCGGTGAAGGGGTAGTGCATGGTGGCCACCTGAAACAAGATCTTTACCCGCTCAAGGGGTGCCGTTGTCGTTTTGGCCTGCGGGAGCCCACCCCAGCCAAAGCCCCACATCCCATCGGACAATTTGAAAAACAATGAGAAGGTGCCACATGTGTGTGGTCGGCGAGGCCGAGTAACGACCTGAGCCGACCCCTACGGTGAAGAGGACATACAAACCACGCAACCTGCTACTCCTCCACAGAGCAGTGTTCGCCATAATTGATCGAAGGACTTGATTTCCCGTCCCTCTCGGGTAGAATATACGGGCATTCTTCCAGTAGCGCCATGCCGGGGGTTCACCTCCGACCGCAAGGATCGTTGGCCTTCATCTTCGCCCTGCATCTTGGTGTGGGTAATAACTCCGTTTCGTAAATTATTTCGTTTCTATTATGGAATGTAAGGTATTTGTGATGAGACATCCTATTGGATTTCTATCCTCCAATCATCGGCGACCTGAGCCAAACAGCCGTTACGATAAATGTGTGCTATTCCCTCTCTTCTTAATCCATCCCAATCACAACAACAACCCACACAACAATGTCGCACGTCGGACGCGGAAAGGGAGGCAAGGGTCTCGGCAAGGGTGGCAAGGGCCTCGGCGGCGCCAAGCGTCACAGGAAGGTCCTCCGCGACAACATCCAGGGTATCACCAAGCCCGCCATCCGTAGGCTCGCTCGCCGCGGTGGTGTCAAGCGTATCTCNGGCATGATCTACGAAGAGACCCGTGGCGTGCTCAAGGTCTTCCTCGAGAACGTCATCCGCGACGCCGTCACCTACACCGAGCACGCTCGCAGGAAGACCGT
>CDEZ01017887.1:6382-23430 GCA_000826365.1 Acanthamoeba royreba | reverse complement strand
GCAAATACTCAAGTTCATCTCTTCCCATTCTAATTTGCACGATTCTGTCAACGGTTCTCGATCCGAGGAACGACGACGAAGGATTAGACCCAAGCACACTGCCATATGTACGATTGCACATGTATTGTCAGCGAGTTTGCGTACTTACTACGTACTGCAGCGCTCGCCTATCGAGAATTATGGCAATCTAAAAAGGCTCGAATACAAGAGATATCAGCATTCGGTACCATCCAAGGCTGGGGTACGTCCGCGGAGAGGTTACAGCAAAGAATATGATCTGATACGCTTGCTTCAGGACTTAGTGCAGTTATCGTTAAGAGTGAGGATGACTTGCGGCAAGAGCAACTAGCAATGCAGCTCATCAAATGCGCAGCACACATATTTGAGTGCGTAACGCTTCTCTAAAGGAGCACCATGTGGAGCTAATGTAGTCCACATATGGACAGAGCGAAACATTTACCTCTCTACTTACGGCCTTATGAAATCACTGCAGTGTCTTCGAGTGCCGGCCTGATAGAGTACGCAAGTACCCTTCGTGGAATTGTGCCTCGTTATGTCTAACTCATCTTTTGTTAGAGTTATACCTGATGCGGTGTCGATAGACTCAATCAAGCGACGATTCTTTCCTAGTTCGCCTTCATTGCTTGACTATTTTACCAAGACCTACGGACGACCCGGATCAAGGTCTTTCAATGCTGCCCGCAACAATTTTGTTGAGAGCGTAGCGGGCTACTCCCTCATGTGTTACCTTCTTCAGATACGAGTACGCTTGACATGGCTTAGATGCGTAGTAGGGAACAATCCCTGACGCTTCGCTTTGATGTGCAGGATCGACATAATGGGAACATATTATTGGACGTGGAAGGGCACATCATTCACATAGACTACGGCTTCATCTTGGGCATCGCACCTGGATGGTGGAAGTTTGAGAGTGCGCCCTTCAAACTCATAGGGGAGTACATCGAACTTATGGGCGGGTTCGATTCCGAGTGCTACCACTACTATGAAGCCCTCTTCATCAAGGGATTTCTTCAGCTGCGAAAGCATCACTATCGTTTCATTCAGCTCATTGAGATGATGGTCGAGGGTGCGCCTCTCACTCCACGTTCCATGTCCTCCAGCACCGACTGATCGAGAATTCGTGCGTATGCAGGCAACAAGATCCCGTGCATATCAAGCACAACGCTGCCACAGCTGGAGGAGCGATTCAAACTGACCATGTCGAAAGAGGAGATCACTCAATATGTAAAGGCACTCATTCACGAGTCCTATGGCTCGTGGACGACAGCCTCCTACGACGAGTATCAGCGATGGACCAACGGCATCCTCTACTGAGCCAACCAAGAATATCAAAATAAAAAATGTGAAGAACTCGTGTTGCAGTTTTCATGCAAATTTCATGGGTAGGTCGACTGTATTCTGTTGTTTTCCACCACTATTTCCGTCACGTGTGGAAGTGGTGCAGCAACACCTTCAACAACCTTGCCAAGCCAGAGTACAACAAACATGGTGCGATACATGGTATGTCTTGATGCCTCGGAGGACGCACCAAAGGTATGTCGCTCTGCCCTTTGCTGCTCTCTGCTGACGCGTCTCGTTCCCTAACCCGGTGCACCTTCTCCCGCTGCATGCTAGGTGTTCGACCACTGCTTGGACGTGGTAACTTGACGTAGCTGGTTGTTTCTCCTATGGTGGTGCTGACCTGTGGTATCTGTGGACGTCGTGTGTGCCTAGGTGGGCCGAGGTGGCAGAGACTACGAAGTCGTGCTGGTGAGCGTGGCGGAGCTGTACCACAAGTCCAACGTACTCAACGTGCTGCGTGTGGACTTTGACTTCCAGATCCTTGATAAGGCCAATCGGTCCATCATCAAGGGCACTACTGGTGCAAGCTATCACTGTGTGTTTGTGGCCACCAACACAACTAATCGCGGTGAACAGAGATGCTTGGGGACTACGTGAAAGAGCTGGAGAAGCGTGGGGTGAAAGCCAGAATGGTGGTGGAGGAAGGCGATCCGCGTGAGAAGCTTTGCGAAGTAGCCGCCCAGGAACAGCCCGATTTGATGGTAATGGGGCACAGCCGCAGCGCGCTACAGCTTGGAAGTGTAGCCCTTCACTGCGTCGAGCACGCTCCTACCTCAGTGTACATTGTTCGAGTGTGAACGATTCAGCAAGGCACTTCATTGCAAGTACTACATGTCCTGAACGGGACGGTGACATTGCTGTGGAGTCGCCTACAAACTAAGTGATGGTGATGTAGAAGCCACCAAGGTGGTATCTCGATCACTTAGTCATCAAAGTCACCATCATCATCCCAGTCGTCGTTGTCACTTTCTGATTCGTCGTCAGAGTACTCCAACGCCACACGCCTGATCATTCATCACGTCCCTCTGCGATTAGTGGTTCCTCTTTTCCATGAAGGTCAAGGGTTACCTCTGCAGGATTGCAGCTACATCGATGGCTGCACCGCTGGGCTCAATAGGCTTTGGCTCACGTTCTACGGCTTCTACCTTCTTGAGCTTAAGACCAGCTGTAATCTGGCCGAGTAGGCTGGAACGGGCGTCCTGAATACCGCTTGCAGGAGTTGTGTCCGCTGCAGGAGGAGAACCAGGAGGAGGAGGTCCGGGAGGAGGTGGGCCGGGAGGAGGTGGGCCGGGAGGAGGAGGTCCAGGAGGAGGAGGTCCGGGAGGTCCTGGAGGAGGCGGCGCAGGTGGCCCAACAGGAGGTGCAGGCGGTTTAGGCGACATGCCAGCCATTGGCGGAGGCGCAGGAGCAGTGGTTTGCATAACAGGCAGTGGTGGGGTTGCTGGGGCTCGAGGTGACACAAAGCTCGGAGCGGCGGCTGGAGTGAACGAGCGCAGAGTGCTCATTCCTGACAAAGCCCAATCATCAGACCAGGATCTGATCCAATGTTCGCAGGAGGTTGTCTAGTACCAGGAGTGGAAAGGGGAGCCGGCGGAGGCCTGGTGGGCGTAGCAGATCCCGATAGCGTAGTGGCCACGGGGGACAGGGGCTGGCTAGCACTTGAGCTGGATGCTGCAATGGCGTGAGTGGAGAAGCTACTACTCGTAGGTATTATGGAGTGGAAGTGGGACTTACCTGCAACAGGGGAGATGCTCAGATGCGGACCGCGAGGGCGTGCGGTGGGTGCCTGGAGCGCCTTGTCAGAGGCATCCATGGTGCTCACAGCCACTCTGGCCGATAGAGTTTGCGGGCCGCGGGAGATGGTCGAGATGGTACTAGATCCCGTTGCTACGTCCAATGCAGCACATGATGAGTGAAGGAATAGACATTGGCAAAGCAGGTGAGCGGTACATGCAACGCTGTCATCCTCGATCTTGTTTCCGAACTCATCGTAACGAGTCTTCTTGAGCTTGCCGACCTCCACTTCTCGTACACTCTTCTTGCGTTGCTGCTCGGGCTTCGGCTTGCGTGCATTGTGACGCTTCTCACGAAGTGCCAGAAGCTTCTCTCGCTCTCGCTTCTGCTGCTCGAGCCACTCATCGATGAAGAAGTCCGGGTTGGTGTACTTTTTGACGCATGGGATTCCTGCCATACGCAAGCGCAGTCGTCAGCTGGTGATGACTAACCTCAAAACCGCCAGAGAAATGCGTGCGTACTGTCTTCTGCATACGGATCGAGGGAACTGAAGTCGGGAGGAGGGTTGTTTTTGTTGTACAGTTCATGGAGTGAGCCATCGCGAGAACTCTTGGTCAACAGCTGCGCTGTTTGTAGAGCGTCAGCTGCCCATGAGACCTACGGGAGACTCAGTAAGTTACGTCGGATAAGAGCGAGTTGTATGAAGATCAAGACAAACGAACCTTCGATGTCGTCTGGAACGTCGAAGTAGGGAGTGCGAGAATATAGGCCTCAGCCTGAGGGATGTACTGCTGGCAGTGGTCCGCTCGAATAATCAGATTACCTGGGCAAGGGTTCAGATTCGCAAGCCGAGATAAAGCTAAGTCAGAGTCAGAAGTACCTATTCTCTGAGAGGTTGCTGAAGAGAGAAGCATGAGGTCTGAGAAGACCTGGTGGGCATATTTGAACAACTGGTGAAGATCATTAAGAATCTCTGCTGCGGTATCGTTGGCGAGCTGAGGATGGGAAATGTGAGTAAGTTGCGTCAGGATTTAAGGACAGCGGATTGAACCTTGGGAAGAATGTTTTCGGTCGAGACGCCGTCAACGTTGGCCGGGGCTGGCTTCTCCACCTGCAACTGTCCTAGGCCTCTCTTGATGAAGCCCATCCTCGCAAGTGGAGAGAGATGTTAAAAGTTCAAGCTGTAAAAGACATGGAAGTAAAAAGGTAATTCTCCATTTCAGCAGATCACCGAAGCCGGCTAAGACGATGTAAATTGTCATCGGCTCATGCACAATTCGACACTCTCCTCAGTGTTCACGTCCTTGGAGCCTTATGCGTGGTGAAATACGGCGCATCGGGTCCAGGCAAATCCTCGTGTTGACGCCGCCTTTCGCTGTGTGGAAACGTTCAAGAAGATTGGCAGGCCTGGCACTTCGTCGGTATCTTGAATGATCGAGAGTAATACCAACGTAGAGTGGTATAATCGAGGGTGAATGAAGAGAGGCACTTGCCGCAGGTGAACGTGGTCGACGTCTGTGTGCTCACCACCAAGCCTGACTGCTGATAGTTACGGGAGCGGAACCCGCGCTGTTTGACAAAGCTTTCGGGCTCCACTTTCTTCACTCGATTGCTAGCAATCAATAGGCTGGTGATAGTATGGGCCTCCACCATAAACACGTTACCCAGCTTCTTGTGTCGCAGATAGTAATCGACTTGTCTCTCTAGTGCCACGACATCCTTGGGGCGTTCAGGATGATCTCTGTGCCCCGCAGAAGACTCGTGAATAGATGGTTGTTATGACCACTAGCCAGTGAAGAGTACCTAAGCCAAAGCATGATATCCTCCATAATAACATTGAATGTTCGAGAGTTGAGTGATAATGAAGGAACCTGACAAAAGTGTGTCAGTTAGCATACGTCGATCCGTGGACTCATGAGCGAATTGTACCGCATCGCGATCTATGTGATAAGTGAGTAGCGCAGGCCGAAGTGGTGTCGTCGTTATGAAATTCATATGCTGCAGCTCATCTACCACACGGCGTGGGCTCATCCAGCGAAATATACGACCCAGCCTATGGCGCAGCATTTCATCAATGATTGGCGGACATGTGCGTGAGCAGGGCAAAGATGTACGACTTAGTCTTGAGAAAGTGGTCGATACTATGTTGTAATGCCTCCACCGATGAATGGTGACGTTGATCGTTGAAGAGCCATCTGAGGAATCATGAGGCAAGCGTGAGTACGAATGAAGAACTTCCTCACAATGAATATCACCTATAAACTTCTGAAACGATATCTTGGTAGGCCGAGAGGACCGGTCCGCCTGTAGCTGTGGCAGTATGGACCTCGGGCATCATCTGTATCATGGCGGGTTCAATGTAATTGTGAAGCCGAGTGGAATCCAGGCGAGATGTTTGCGTCAAATGCATACCACTTTGGGATGTCGTGGGTAGGTACGGAAGGAGCGCTTTTTACCCATCGGTCCATAGCTTGTAAGGCCATTGGCTTTGTACAGAAGAACCTGATAAGCCTCATCAAGCATCTCCTGTGGGATAAGGCCGGTTGGCGCTACTTGCTCTGCCATTGGAGAACCTTAGTTACATCGCTGAATGAGTGCAGAACGATTGATCGAAGATGAGCGGTACCACAGAGGAATGTGGGTTCCATGAGTGGGTATCGGATGTAGGGAATAAACTCTGGCAGAATTACTGTCTTGAGCACCCGCTGTTGATCTTGCGTGAGAATTGCAGAATTCAGCGGTTTCTTCGACCTAGGTGGGGGAGGGCGGCCTCTTTCCCATCGCTCCGTCGCCTCTTCTTCCTGCGTCGTAGTACTGTTCTTACTCTTTTGCTCCACACGTTGGGGAACAACAACATCGCTAGACTTCTCCTTGCCCTTTTCATGTGTGTGCAGCTTTCCTTCCGTCTCGCCTTGAAGCAACTGATACTGATGCAATCCCCAGCGCAACACTGCATCCCACACATTGTTCTCCGTCTTCACCTTGAGGTAGGGCGACTTGATGGCTTGAAGGAATAGATCCTTGGGTAACAGCACAAAGTCCTCGTGCTTGCGTATCTGCAGCAAAACCCACAAGGTCAATAGCAGCCAATATCTCGAATTGATGAAGTCAAGAATTGAAACACTTACCCTCTCGAAATGATCATGGAATATGGCGCGACAATGACGCTCAAGCGAGCTCATGCCAGCCTGCGCACTGAAGATCCAGTACTGGCAGACATTGTGGAATCCGACTACATGCTGTGCCACGAAATTCTCACATGCCATGGCCAACTTGGGGAGTTGGAAGAACATAGCGTCATCATGCAGCGATAGCGCATTCTCCCGCGAGATGATATCCTCGACCCACGCATCACTCTCCGGGATTGGAGGAGCCTGTCTGACTAACCGCGGATCGTACCTCGGTGGTAGTCCTCGGGTTCCTCCTTCTCTCCCTTGCGGCCGATTGAAGACGTCGTCCTCGTGCGCCAGTGAGGCCCAGGCCTCTGCATCTGTAACTTGAGGCGGCTCGTCTAGAAGCCTCTCCGCTTCGGCTACTTCGATGCCACCATGATGATCATCTTCTTGATCTCCTGTCTCCTTCGTTCTTCGATCATTGTCCTCGTACCACGCGCCGTCAGATGGAGCATGCGCCGAACGCAGATGATCATAGACGAGCTCCTTGCTGCGGTGTCCGAAGGCAAAGCGGAGCACACACTCGAAGTTGTCCGGCGTGCAGTCGTACTTGATGTCAATCCGTGAGCTTTGACCTTCGCTCCACGCGGTCGAGACCAGCTGCCGCAAGTACTCACTTTCCTGTTTCAGGAGTTAAAAATCCAATGAGAAATTTCCATTTTTTCATAATCAATTAAAATTGGAATTAAAATTAATGTTTTTCATTTTGGATAAAGTTAATGCAGGTATTTTTGAGTTAATAAAGGAAAATCATGTGCATGCTGTACCGAGTTGTGCAGCTGAGAGCGCTCACAAACAAACTCGTAGCCGTTCACGACCAGCGACACCAACCCTTCTTCCTCCGTCTGAAGTACTTCTCGCTCCATGTTCACTGTCCTGCAGCTCTGTCTCGCAGGCAGCTCCAGCTGTAGTGCCCAAACATTTCACTAAACACAAAAAATTTGGGAAACGCGAAATCCGTGAGAAAGTGAGAAGCAGCTGAGAACATGAGTATGATCGTTCGGGCAGCGACAACCCCTGGGATCAAAGGAAAAGAGTGGGTCAGTGACGTACCTCAGAGTAGACAGTAAACCCATTATGCATAAGTAGTGAGGCGCGCTTGACCAAACGAAAGTGCTGAGAAAGGTGTGTACACACATGTGTCTTTATCAGGCAAAGATGTTGGGATAAAACACAAGACCTTCAAACGACTCGTCCCGGCACAAGCGCTCTGCCTTTTCCGCTGTCTGCAGAAGAATGGCCATCGTGAGTCTATAAAAGTATGGCGAAAGGCACATAAGAAAAGGGGTGTGTGTACGAGAAGGTGTTCCTTGGCGAGAGGGAGGGAAATGCTCCAGAGGGAAGAAAGATCAACAGCAGTCAGCGGACCATTCTTGTTCACAGCCTCCGCTACCTTGTGCGCTATCTCCTCGTCCGTTTGCCCCGCTACAAGGTTGCAGTCGTTGCACTTAGATTCAACTTGACTTTGCTGGGAGGAGAGAGCATACCAGGTTGGATCACCATCACACCGGAATCAAACTTTCGGAGGCGCAGTGGCAGTTGAAGCGATTCCAACAGCATGCAAGCTCTATACAAATCTTCTGGCGATATAAGCTCTGCGGTTACATGAGAGGCAAGCGGTGAGAATGATCTCAACCAAAGTACGTGTAGCTACGAACCTGTCCCTCGTGCACGATTGAAAAGGCAGTAGACATCAGCAAGAGACATATTTCCGCCCGCGTGTTGGAGAGGCTTAGCCAAGAAGTCACAAAGCTGGCGGGCAAGCTCGCTATGAAAAAGGGCTCCTGCGGACTCCTTCGTCACTGGCGCAGCAATACCGAGGGAAAGCAGATAGTTGTTAAAGGTGTGAGATTCTTCATCTGAGACTCCCTGCTGCTTGCTTAGCTGCACTCGAAATCGATCTGCCAGCCCGACCTGTGCAGTAGTAGGGGTAAGGAGGGAAAGTGAGGCGATGACTGGGATGGCTCGTGTACCAGCTCTTGCGCCTTGCCCATGAGGGCCTTAAGATCAGTGAAGGCCTCGGCCAGAGCTGCGTCTGTTGCTCGCGCTTGTTCGTCCATCACTCGCATCAATCCAGCTGAATGAGCGCTGTTAACCGTGCCTAAAGCAAAACAAAACAAGACTCGTGATAAGATTCACGTACTCACTCCTGCGGTAGATGTGTTGAATGAGAATGGTCGTGTTGCGGTTTGTGAACCGGACGAAGTGGACAACGGAGTGTGACGCGTCGCTGGCGAAGAGGCCGGCAATGGAGCTACCCAAGCGCGCTGATTCAATACTTCTGTCCATGCCTGGCACAGTGCATCTGCACCTTGGCCGTGAATGGCCACGATGATCTTCTGGTCCGTCGTCAGTCCCGCCACCAACTTGGCTGACCGTACTGCACTTCCCTTGGACTTCGATGTCACGACGAATGCAGTTAAGTCTCTGATGAACATTCTGATCATGCAATTGAAATGAGTTGAACGTACATGTGGACTGACGTAGCGAACTTTGGTATGGGACAGCGCGATGGCCTTTCGTTTCCCGCGGAAAGAACCAGTGACGGTCTCCAGCCAGATAAGGCGATGTGTAGTAAGGTAGACTTGACCCTTCTCGTGGCCTGTCTTCGTTTTCCTGGTGTATACTTGAATCAATACTAAAAACTTTCCAAAATTGTAAATATGTATATTCAATTTTATAATGTTACAATTCTTAATTATTTTATTGAATTGGATTTTATTGTATTTTGGAACTTAAAAGAAAAGCTGCGAGTGAGGCACCCCGAACGAATCGAAACGGGATGGAGGAACATGCGCTCTATCTCGCCCTCCACCAGGATGGGCCGCTGGCTCTCGGACAGCAGTGCCTCCTGCCACACTTCCATCTTCCTTCCGTATGTTTTGTAACAAGTGTAAAATTTTCGCAAAAGATTTCGTTTCAGAAGCATTTGAAATTTCCGAAATAATTTTGGAAAGAGGGAAATATAGATTGATTTCTCTCGGCGGGAAGGATGGGTTGGAGTGGCACATCGGGGGCCAAACCGCCAGATGAAGCCGCAGGAGATGACGAAGTCGAGCCACCAACATCCATGCTTCGAGAGATGGCCCTCAACAAAGATGAATCAGTTGCCGATTCGGCAGACACCAATCAATCGGGAGCTCCTCCCTCTTCTTCTGCGCAAGAGGAGGCCCTGCCCAGCGCACCCGACCACGCCGACGTCGTGTCCGCGAGCTCCTCCTCTTCATCTCCACATCTGCCGCAGAAGATGATCTTTCCATCCCCAGGACCTGTAGGTACTCGTACAACCCAGCGTTCTCCTTCTTCTGTTCATCTTGAACGAAGTATATAACATCTGTACAACGTAAGTTTCGGGGCAGCAGCAGGAGGTGCATTACCTGACGGCACAGGAGCTCGCGACGTGGCTTGATGAGCAGCTGCTGGCCAAGTACGCACTTGACTACGATCGGCTGCTTCACGACGTGCGGCCGTCGCTGCTCCTGCTCAAGGACCTGCGCAAGAACCTGGAGGACATCGCGTCGCTTGTACGCAATGCTCCGCCATACCGGCACATGATGTGATCCGATGAATGCAATGAATTCTCGGATGATCATCACTGATCAATAACTCGTGATGCGTCCTCTATGGAGTCCAGTTTGCACATCAGCCCAAGCGAAAGATTCATGGTCTGCAAAGCGCGCTAGCTGAGGGACGATCAGTTTTACCATACCTCGAGAATGCAATTTATATTACCACATCCTTGCCCACACTTCCTTCACTGGCTCTCGACTCAGCCGCACTGGCATCACTGCATGCGCAAATGCAAGAGGTAACGCTCGCAAATGCAGCGCAATCCTTAGCTCATATCGTGCTCTCTATTTAAGGCGATACAATTGACGTTAGTCAATCTTCACACCCTTTCACATGTGGAAATTGATCACCGAGCACTTCGCCGTACGTTCCAACTAGATCCCTGCTGAGCCGCCTCTCACTTCATGTGCAACCTCCAGATAAGTTTGTGGGAAGGGCAAGGCTTCTCAACGATCAACTCAGTAAGCTGGTATATGCGGTAGAACAGCTTCCGAAGATTGAACAGAAGCACGCACTATTCCTCGCTAAGATTGATACAATCAAAGATGTACGTAGCCAATAATCTCGCCTTGTAATGGGTGAGAATAGGGTGAGAATAACCTTTTACCGGTTTAGATAACAAGTGGAGAGATCGAACGGCTTCTTTCCAGTCATTCATCATTGCAAGATGCCTACCAGGCGTGCCGCACCGAATTGCATCATGCGCTTGACAAGTAACTGCTTTTGCTCTTCTTATTTCATTGTAGCGATTCTAAATGCGTTCTACTCAAGGTATAAAGGGACCAAACGAAAACATGAAACCTTGACAGCGAATAAGGATCTGGCCAAGGTATGTCATGCCTCCTGTATTGCAACCAATGAAGCAACTTAAACATGGAATCCTGAATGAATGCAGGCCCGCCTGCTGGAGCAGCAGAGCCGGCATGCCTTGGAGAGGGTCATACACATTACAAAGCCGTTCATTCAACTTGCAAACAGCCTTCGAAGCAAGTAGGTGCTCCTGCAATTACCACCGTTAATGTTTGTTCTCATATCGCATGCAGAAAGTGGTCGATGACCGAAAGCACTTGCAAAGACGACCCCGCACTGGTCAACCGTTTTTTGAATTCTGCCACGAAACAGTCTTTCCTGGAAGATGTGATCGGTTCAGCAGACCAGTACATGCAAGTTCTCACGATGTTAGCCGTATGCAGCCTCTTGGTTGTCACCAATTTTTGGTCACTCATCCTCAAATCGAAACCAGGGAGATCCCGCTGCGCGCAAGCAGGAAGGGCTTGTAGAGTACTGCACCAACTTCGAGACGACTGTATTCCGAGACACGATCAACCAGTGGCGAGCGGCAACGTCCAATCTGTATAAATTATTGGGTCAGGGAAACCTCAAGAAGCGATTTACCGAGTACAAGGGTACGCTGCCCCGTTCACTTGCATCACTGATTAGCTGCTGATCTTGCTGTTCCTTTTGCGCACAGAGGTGTCGCTTCAAGTTGTAAGTGCCAAAGAAGAGTTCGATTCAGCTAGGGAGGAATTCGAGAAGTCGCTAGCCAACTTGTATGAATGGTTCAATGATTGGGATGCCCTGCAGCGCTCAGTATTTGACTGCTGCACGGCCGAGTTTGGCGTACGGGTTATTCTGGTCCTTCAGGATCCCTGAACCTCGAACTCTCATCCTCCCGCGATCCCCGATCCTCTCTTGTACTTGCTGATTGTGTATCCATCCAAGATAAACAACAGGATAGGTCCTTGCACTCTTCATCTCCTTCACCCGCCCTCACACCAGCTGCCTCTGACCGTGGTTTTGCCTCCCTTCACTTGTTGCCTATTGAAGACGTCGTCCTCGTGTGATCCATGACACTGGCCAGCAGTGGCCATCACTGGTTGGCGTGGTCATGTCAGTCTTTCTTTTTCCTAAGTTCACAGCTGCACCAATGGTGGCCGGACAACCAGGGAACTTTGCTGTGCGAGTTCCGTCAGAAAACGTTTCGGGCCAACACTGAAAATCTCGAGATAACCTCTTGAAGTTTTTTTTGAGAGAGATCACAACTTTGCAGGACCGAAAGAGGGGAAATGTGCGAGAAGGCACTGGGGCACTAGTGAAGAAGAAGAAGAAGAAGAAGAAGAAGAACGTCTTACAGCCTCCACCATCTTTCCTTTTTTCTATTAATATATACTTTATAATTTCATCTCGCAGCTCACACCCTTCAAAAATAAATTAGTCACAATAAAATGAGTGATATCAACGTCGCCTCGTATGCCTTCATCCTCTTCTTCCTCTACCTCTTCCTCGCCCTCATTGCCCTGTTCCAAATCGGAAGAATTATTTACTATGGGTACACAACCGGCCTCTTGAAGGACGCTTCCATTTAATTCAAAAATTTATATAAATTTAACAAATCATTTGACTGTCAATTGCAGGCACAACATTTGGGGCTGGCAGTTCGGGTTTCTGGTCCAGTGTGTGCCCTTCTCAATCATGCGAGCCATTTTCTTCCTTCTCATCGATGTACTGGAACTGAACAGCGTGCCCGCCACCTTTGCCATCTACTGGTGCCCTACTCCTTCCTTTTCCATCCTTTTTTATTTTAAAAAATATAAATATTACTATTATTTAACTTTTCTGAAGTGAAATAAATAAATAGAATCGAGTTATAATAATTAGTTAATGTCAATCGAATTTGAGTGCAGGTTGCCGATCAATCTGCAGTTTAGCACGTTTTCCCTGCTTATCCTGTTCTACGCACAAATCTACTACAAGACCGAGAAGAACTGGGACAACCGAAAGCTGGCCTACATCATCATCTACGTCGTCACGAACCTTATCTACTTTGTCATCACCATCGGTGCCGTATCCCTCCCCATTGCACCATAGCGCCACATCATCATAGCTCACTCTACGCACACGGGATGGATCGCGCGAACCTGTGCTGTTTTGTTACACTCCACACAGTGAGCGTAGCGCTGATTGCGGAGCATGGCGCCCAGGGAGAGTGGGAGAACAAGTTGTGGAATATCGTATCGGCAATTGGCTTCTCGATGTTGGTCTGCGTGCTGGCGTACTACGGCCTGCGGGTTGCTTCGCTTATGCGCGCTGGCAAGACACAGATCAGCTTTCAACCCAGGAAGTCGTCCAACATGCAAGTCGTCTCCGTTACTGTTGTCATCTTCTTGCTTTTCGCATCGCGCGCCATATTCAATGTGTTATCGGCTGTGGAGGTCGTGGGATTCACTGTCGAAAGCGTACCGCCCTCTCCTTGTGCTGCCGTATACGCGTCCTTACACGCTCTATGTGACTTATGGCAGGGACTCGAGCTTAACGATCTTGGCATGTTTGCACTCTTTTTCATCTGGGAAATCGTTCCCACCACACTGGTCATCATTCTCTTCTGGCGGGTAGCGTTACCATCTCAACGTAGCTGTTTCAATCGTTGCATAGATTCACATATGATTCTTCTTCGCTCAGATACCGAGCCCGAAGCGCAAGCAGACGTTGCTTCCAAACGCGCAAGGACCCCTTAAAGTCAACCTTATTAATGAGAGTTCGGGCACTTTCCTCCTTTTCTCCAGCTCTTGCTGTGTTCGCTGCTTACGTAGTCGTGCTATTAGATGATCACTCAACATTGGGACTGTCCACCAGGCCACATCCGTCACTGTTCGACAACCCGCAAAGATACGAGTCCGATGAGGATACGCCAAACTACAGCCCTTCTCCGCGCTTCTTTATGCCATCCAACTCGCCCTATTCTCCTTACGATACCAACCCCACACCGCCTTCGGTACTCACCCTTTCTGTGTGGCCTATGGAAAAGCCACACACTCACTGACCCTAATCGTTTCAGTATGGGGCATTGGGACACCGGGCTGCTGAAGAGGATCGCAGCTCAAGTTAAAGTGGGTGTTTGCGCGGCGAAACAACTGCAGCGTCGCGTTTATGTGGCCACGAGAAATGGGTTAGTCGAGCCAGGCCGTCTCTGTGGCGACAACCGATCACCCCGTCGATCAATTTTGTATTTATTCCTTTGTCCTTTCTTCCACCTTGCCCTTTTCTCCTTCATCTCTATGTGCTTCGTACGAATACACTGACTTTTGTACATACAATAAGGGCAGACGGAAAACTCTTTCCTTGTTTATGTGCATGAGAGGAAGACTGTACACTTGCAGATAAGAGTAAGAGTGGCACTGAGCTCAGGCAACTTGATAATACGATAGAAAGCCGCCGCTGCAGTGACTGTTAGCCGGTTACAGCCACAGAGGTGCGAAGTGAAGGAATTGCGTACGAGTCAGATAGAACAAGAGCATTAGCCTGTGCGATCCATTCGCCTGACGTCTTAAATGTGCTGCTGTTGGATTGTGGTGGACATGCGCCGTGATGACCGCTAAAAAGCACAAGTACGGCATGAGGATATCTAGAATGCAGTGATTTAGGAACAAAGGGAGATACCAGAACTGGAAGTTGTTATCGCGGTACTTCCAGATCGTGAGTTCGGGTACTCCAAATGTGGCAAAGAGGCCAGTGGCTTGGTCCACTCTTATCTCTCCAATTTGATTTTGGTAGGGATCCTATCGGTGGTGGAAATAGTTATCTTTACGCGGTGCTGAATGCAAGGGTAACGTTAGGCATACCTGATAAGCGTGTGTAGTTCTTTGCATACGTGTATCAAAAACGTGAAGCTGCCCGTCACCTGGGTGAGTCTTCGTCAGAAGAATAAACCAGTTCATCTCACGAAGCAGAATCGAACCATAACCCAATAAGATGGTGTAGTCATCGCAATATGCGTGAGTGTAGAGGTCAGGCTTGTTGGTGTTGTAGAGCATAGATTGATGTCTGTCTAAATCGGTTCGTATGTCAAATAGGTGAAGCTTTCCCGGGTCAGTGGTACAGGACGCAAGCCATGGATCTGCATGATACCCTCGATCAAAACGCTATACGTTTGATGCACAAATGGGAAACGCACTCGTAGGGTGCCACCCGACGCTCCCGACAACTTCACTGCAGGGATATATGCTATTCTCACTCTGTTGTTGGTCTGTCGTAATGTCCTCACACAATCGGCTTATGTCGGTCACTGAGGGAACTTGGTGAGAGCCAACTTGACAAAGAGGAGACTGGGATGTACCGAACACTGAACCGTCAAATCCACCCGAGAGGAGAAGGTTGCGTTTGGCTGGCGAAACAGCGATCTCACGGATATAATCCTGCGGTGCCAGTTTAGGGATTGACCACGGGCGTAACAGGGCAACCTATGGGGACGAACCTTGTGGAAGGGAGGGAAATTGATGGTGGCATATTCTGTGCGCGCTTGATACGGTAGTCGCATCAGAACCAGCTCACTGGCGATCGCAACAATGATGAGGTGCTCGTCTACCCATTGTATATCTCTCACGTGCTGTGCAAAACGGTCAGCATAATGCAAGTGGGCGCAGAAAGGGGATGACACACGTTGCCAATTGGTTGCGTCCATAAATCAGGTGATCCGCCAATAGTTGTAAGTTTCCCGGTATGGACGTCGATCCGCCCAAAGATAAGGTAGTTGCTCTTGTACCTGCAACATAACTCAAGTTCCAATATCTGTTGCATCTCTTTGGGAACGCGTACATACCTGTGGGGATGCTGCTCCTCAGTACCGCACACGAACCGCCCACTTCCGTCCTTGGCAAACGCTGGCCGCGAAAGGGATGGGATGATGGGTGCTGCAGACCGAATAAAAATTGTCACCAATTGATGAGCAGAAAGATGGAGGCAAGGGAAGAAGGTAATGAACCTCTTGGACCGAGAGCTAGGCTGAACAAGTTGGTGACTTCTCTAGGTCTGAGTTGCATGTCTGTGAGTGCAGGTGTTCGAAAGGGAAGGAGGAAGAGGTTAATCAGTTAAGTCAGCGTTCGTCAGAATGTAAGGACCGTGATGAGACTTCCGTAGAATGTGGGCAATAAGAATGAGGGAATTCACGCGCACGGCAACGGCCGAGCGCCAGTGAGGCGCAAGGCAGATCACAAAAAAAAGAAGCGCCAAGGGCGTCTGTGACGTGATACGATGGATCGTCCGTTGATCCTCCGTCTAAAAGTGACAAGAACAAAGCGAACAGGATGATGTGATAACGGTACCCATGGTTGTGCTAGAGGTGGAATTAAAGTTGGGTAGTGGAGTTGAAGGATAGGGCATGGTCAGGATATCCATTCCTGGCGCAGACTGTAGGTGTGGGCTCATGCTGCTGATGGTCATGTGCAACGGAGGGGGCGCGCTCGTGCCTGACGATGAGGATAAATCGAGCGTATTCACGGAATTGGACGTAAAGTAGTCGCTGGAGAGTGGCTGGGCATTCCACATGCTGTTCTCCAAGCCTGATGACTGGATCGATGCTGACGAGGGTAGCGATGCGGACGACGTGGGTAGGCCCAAGATCGAGTCCGTGCCCGAGCCGAATGTTGTGCCACTGTCAATTGCGACAGTACCTGACGTGGAAGATGATGTATCTTGCAACGGCGCAAGGACCTCACCGCCGAACAGAGAGGCTGTCTCGGCGTTTCCATCGGTGTTGGAACCAATGATGCTGTGCAAGCTGGCTCCAGCCGTGAGGGACGACATCAGGCGGTCCAACAGCGCCGTTGTTTGATCTTCGTGGCCACCTGTGTGTATATGTGTGAGGAGTGAGTGGTACGTCACCACATGGTCTTGTCATCAACGAACACAGCACAAACAGAGCAAAACGACGTGTCTCTTCTGTCCTACGTGCCTTCGTCTTGTTGAGGAACGATCGGGCTGGCAACTGCAGAGAGGGACCCGAAAGGCACGTGAAGCAGCTTCTCAACGTCAAATCGATTATCTGCTTCCTGTGTACACACACCCATTTAAATCAATCCAATTCAATTTTTTTTTCAGAATGAGAATCCATTTCTGCATTTCTACATTTTCGATTATTTTTACATGCATACAGATCCTACCACATCTTCCAGAGCCACAGGACCCCATTGTGGGGGAGGATGATGACGCCGTACCTGCTCATGTGGTACCAAGTCAACACCTGTCCTGTTGCTGTTGAGGTCCTCCTCCTCCCCGACCTTGGCAGACACGTCAAGGCTGGCGTGGCGTGACGCAGCAGGCGGCGGCTGGCCGGCGCTGAGGTGGAGATGGAGGCGTTGGTACGGGGCAGGCGTCGCTACGTCCTCATGGCTGCTGCCCCCGCCGCCAGCGCCAGCAGCAGCGGCCGGGGCGGGG
>CDEZ01017884.1:0-36623 GCA_000826365.1 Acanthamoeba royreba | reverse complement strand
GTTGTTCTTTATGACAGCTAATGCTGTGGCGGGAATGAATCATGGGCTGAGCAACATCTCGATCGAGGGCGGAGATTCCACAAAGAAGGGAACGGTTGCCCTGTGTAATGCATTGAAGAAGAACTTGGAGGTCTCCCGCACTCTCACTGTTCTGAACCTGGCTGGAAACAAGCTCGACAGGTTAGTGGTTCCCCGTTTGTTTTCTCTCAGTCATACACGTGTTTGACCCTTCCAACAGTGATGGCACGTCAGCTCTTGCCGCATTTGTATCCGGACCCAATGCGCTCCGAACTCTCAACCTGGCCTCCACCAACGCCAACCTTGAGATGCTGCTTCCCGCAATCATGCGAGGTACCCTTCATCCCAAAGCGAAAAACGTTTCACTCTATTCTAAACATGTACTACTCATGATAGGCTGCACTGAGCTTGAGAAGTTCAATATTTCGGACAATAAGGTGACAGCCAAGACCGGTCCTGAACTGAAGAAATTCCTGCAGAGCTGCGGCCGATTGAGCGAGCTACGTATGGCCAACACGGCAGTGCCCGTCCAAACCGTTCGCGAGATCATCAAGGCCATCATCGCCAACAAGTACCTTTCCGATTTTCAGCTTGACCTCTCAGCGAACAAACTGGGTGCGGATGAGCCTGCCTTAACTGTGGTTACGTTTTAGCTAAGTTTTCCTCTCTCCAGGCGTCCTGGGCGCTAACATGTTGGCTGGCCTCGCCACGGAAATGACTTCCATCAAGACCCTTTACCTTACGGACAATGAGTTCGGTGATGAGGGCATGGCAATTCTTGCTGAAGGTACCACACCCACGTATCACCCACGACGATTCGACAACGCTCATGTACCTACGTGTTACAGGCCTCTCCCACAACACTTCGCTCCGCGTTCTGCACCTTGGCGACAACTGGACAAGGAATAAGACGAAGCAGCGTGCGCAAGCCGTGGACAACTTGATTGGTGCTCATTTATTTCTGACATGCAGTGACGCATACAGTATGTGATCCTAATTACCCAGGATTCACCCACAACAGAGCTTATCTCTTCTGAATGTCCGCTTCACAAGCTGGATCTCTCGTGTAAGGTGGCCGATAACCAAGCAAAGACCGACATTGTGCCTTTTATTTATGCTCTAGCGACCAACGATACCCTCAAGGAGCTTGATATCTCTGGAAATGCTATGGGAGACCGCGGTAAGCGCAACTGCCCCCCTGCACAAGATGTGATGCTCACTGACGGACATCCATGGGTGGTGTTAGGTGGTATTGCCCTGGGTAAGGCTCTACAGACAAATCGTACCCTCAAGTCGCTCAGCTGGGACCGCAACGCCACTCGCTATGCCGGTACCACTCAAAGCCTTGTTTGCGTCAATCTCGAGATAAGTATTCACCACAGCACCGTATACCTTTAGGATTTGTCGGCTTCAAGACTGGCTTGGAGAGAAACAACGTGCTGGTTAACATGCCCGTCCCCATCTTCGACATTGCTGAACTGCTCAAGAATGAGAAGGTCGAGGCGGCACAGCAAGTCCAGCAAGTTGTACTTCAGATTTCGGAATACCTGGCACGCAATCAATCTCCCAAGTCCAAGTTCACGAGTGGAGACGGTTTCTCGCAGCACATCTCTCTCATGGTACCCTCCACCTGAATCGCCACCAACTAGAACTTACCGAACGAGGACATATCTTAGGGAACTGGCGGCCAGGAGGAAGTTCAAAAGCTGCGTCATCGCATCAAAGCCGGTCAGGAGGAGTTTACGCCAGAGCAGACAGCTGTGCTTAAGGATGCTGAGGAAAATGACAACCGCATTGCCAGCATGCAAAGAATCCAAGAAGAGGTAAATACTTGTTTTTATTCTAGTGAGGGATCAGCACCTCACGCGTTGTTTGATCACGTGCAGGTTCAGCAGGCTCTCGCCGATGAGGTGGCCTCCAAACTGGGAGAGTTCGCAAGCCAGTTGGTGCCTTTTCTGGCGAGCACCCACGATCAGCTCATCGACCGTGTCGTCGACCAGATTGGCTCATACCAAGTACGTGGCTGTTTTGACCGATTTAACAGAGACAAGATAGTCTAACCGGTGCTCTATTAGGCCTTTGAGAAGGGTGCTGTAGATAAGATGAAACAGGAGCTTAAGCAAAATGCTAAAACGTCCCTGCCCAAGGAAGCTATCAACAAGATTCTCACTAAGTGAGTTTCCCCTGTTTGCTTTGCAAGTGATCATAGAATTGACTCGTAATATCATTCGTATCAAGATCGGCCGCGGGCGAGATCGTGAATGAGGTGACTCAGGGCTTCGTATCATCAGTAGGCCTGGCCGTGGACTTTGTATTTGACAGTCTCCTCGATAAGCTCGAATACATCTACTACTCTCAGAAGGGCTCTGGCGAGCCGCCCAAGCTAAAGCCTTCAGCTAGCTCCGGTACATTCTGTCCTTGAGACACTTCTGCATATATCATCCTTCTTACATGTACATGTGGTAACTTTGTTCTATGCAGAGAACTTGGAACCGAAGAGCAGGAGCCGGAGTGGTACGGAAGGGACACAGGATGGTTCAGTAGAAGATCTTAGCGCGCAAGCTTCCTCTTCCGAGGCGCTCGAGAGCGGAGACGCGGAGGGAGCGACGGAGGAGGAGCCCGTCCAGCAAGAGGCTCCAGCCGTTGCTATCCCAGCACGTCCTCCTGGCATGCCTGTAGGCGGTGTCGCCCTGCCCTTCGGCGCTGTTCGTCTGGGCGGAATGCCTGCCATCCCGCCTAAGGCTAATCTTCGGCCGACCGGCAGCAACATTACATCGCCTTCGCCTGAGAAACCGCCCATGAGGGTCAGCGCCAATCCTCCTGGAGTGGCCGGATCTCAGTCCACTCCTCCTCGGTACGTTCTCCCTTCAACCATTGTTGATTTGTTGTGGGCCTCACCTAATACACTGATCAACAGTACCGCTCCCAAACCCGCCCCGCCGCCTCGCGCAGCCAAGCCTACATCCCTCTCCATATCAGCACCGCCCGCAGCCAAACCAGAGACACCTGCCAAACCGGCCAAGGAGGCTAAGCCGGCCAAGGAGGAGTCGCCAAGGAAGGCCAAGTCTCCCAGGAAGGGTTCTAGCATCAAGTCCAAGGATGAAGCCGAGTACCCTTGCCGCACTGCTTGTTGACCTCCATGATCATGACCAAAACTCACCCCTGGATGTTTTACAGAACTCCTGCTGACTTGTCTGAGCTGGAATCGGCTGAGACCAACCTTACCCATATGACCAAGGACCGACCGATGGGACCTCAACGGAGACGACCCCAAAGGAAGCCCCAGCGCAGACCGATGATGAGCACGGCCGACGCTTGATCGCCACCTACAGCCAACGGCAATTTCTGTCTATTTCGCAAATGTTTCGGAAATAGACTTGTTGGAATAAGAAAAAATAAATAAAAAGAAATGTTGCCAGAAAAGAAAAAGAAATAAATCAAATAAAAGGGAAAAGAAAACCGCGAGTAGCGACCATCTAGTGCGATTGACAAGCCCACACCACATTATATTTCCATCTCCTCCCATTATCAATCCGTACCATAATCCCCCCTTCAATCCAAAGTAAATGGCCGAACAGAAGCCCGCCGCCCCTGCCGTGGATGTGAGCAAGCTCAGCCCAGAGGAGAAGGCCCATTATGAAAAATTCGGCATGCTGCCCAAGAAGTCGCTCGCCAGCGCCATGCTCGACAAGAGAAGAGGTAAGCATGTGCCCCCTTTCTCCTCTACTAGTATTCATTTTAAATTATTTGCTTTACAATCATTTTCTTCTCTACGCGTACCATCAGATACCAATTGATTGAAAAAAAAATATTTAATTTTGCATCATTGACCGCAGGGGCGAGGCAGCAGTTTGATTCCGCAGATTGGCAGCTCCAGAAGAACAACCTGCCGGGTCAGAAGAAGCCCCTCCCGCGCGGTATGGGCGGTAAGGAGCCCGAGCAGGCCCAGGCCCCGGCTCAGGCCCCCTCGCAGTGATTCTATTTTCTTTGGATTCATCCTCGAGATGGAGAGACCGCGGAAGGTGGAAGAGGAAGGGGAGAGCGGAAGAAGCCCGTTGTCAGCGCGGCCATGAGGACAATGACGGAGGAAAGAGAGCTCGCGCGACAATTGGCAGGGCATGGCTGAGGAGAGAGGAGGAAATAAGGAGGACGAGGAGAAGGAGGGATCGAGGAAAGAAGGCTCACGAGGTGAACGAAGGCTCTTCGTGCGCTTAACACTCGTACGAGGAGAAAGAGTACGCTCAGGTGCTGCTTTCGCTCGATAGTACATTGAAGAGAGGAGAGCGGGAGGAGAGCAGTGAGGTGGAGGTCGAGGTCTCTTATTATGTGCAAACATGTTCGGTAGGTTGTGTAAGTAAGCAAGCTTTCTCTCAGACCGGTTTCCCTGTGTCACTCCCTGGTGGTTCGCCCGATCTGCGCAGGCTCACAGACCTTTGTTCATGAATTGATTTTGAGTCAGGGCTCACAGATCTCCACGTTGTAGCATGCACTTAGGTTCCGGTGGCCATGAGAAGACCACTCACGCATAGAGTTGAGAACCCTGCCAAAGTCGTACACGTACGTCTTTATCAGGAGGGCAAGAATCCCGTTTCGGGCGTTCGCCAAGAAGCAGGCACGAGGTGAGTTCGCCGTACATGCATTCATGGCTGAATCGCTCTACCCTCCTTCGTTACCATCGGACATTCGCGATCTTGCTCTACAGTCGTTGCTGTCGTGTGGCAGTCGGTCACACGAGGCCAATTGTCGCCCACCGTCAGCTGCTGGGTTGGGAACCTTTCTTCAGAGTTTCTCTGTCGTTCTTTCCTGGTTGTACTCACCCATAATTTTACGGCGCCCAACGGAGGATTTGAGGACAGGACAAGGAACAAGAAGACCTGTTAATGACCTTCTTGGTTTTTACTCGTGATGAACGGTTCTATCGCCTTCTCTAGGCGAGGGGGGGCCGACTCCTTGTTACGCATGGCCTCCCAAAAACCAGCTCTGACTATGTCCAGTGCAAGGTCATGAACCACTTCTTTTGTTGACCCATCATGAAAAGGATAAAACACTGCAATTGCTGCACTAGGATGTGAAGGTGATCCCTTTAGCTCCTGCTCAACTCTTTAAATAAACCTTTCACTGTAACTGTGCATGTCAAGATTGATTTCTTATCATATAGCAGAACGGTTACAAACTTGAAGAGTCAATGCTATGTCTGCGTATTCTTGAGCACGCCGTCCACAAAGTCTTCCAGCTCGCTCTTTGATTTGAGGCCCACAAACCTTGTAAACAAGGCAAAAGGAAGCGTAAGGAACAGAGAACGTAAGTCCAACACCAAGGAGGATAGAAGAAGGGGCTCCCACGTACTTGCCCACAACCTCCTTCTTGTAAAACGCAAACACGGCAGGAATGGACGACACGCTAAGCTGCACCGCCACCTCACTCACCTTGTCGATATCCACCTTGGCCAAGGTTACCTATGTGTGCAAATCATCATGGATATTAGGGACTTGGCTATTCCTACGGATCCTTCATCATTCCTCCACATCCATGGCCGGGACCGCCTTACCTTTCCCTCCCTACTCTTGATCACCGTTTCTATGAGCGGCGCCAGGTCCTTGCACGGCTTGCACCAACTGTTTGTTTGATCGCGCACGGTCGTCAGCACCTAACTATCATTGGAAAATAAAATAAAATATTTGTTTTATTATTCTTTCGAGAAGGAAATGAAAGTATTTGATAAATTAATAATTAAGAATATTTTGTATAAATAAAGAAAAAGGGATTCCAAGAAGCGAGCGTACTCGGCGTAGCAGTCGACAATGATGGGTTTGGACTTGGAGGCCTCGATGACCAGCTTCTGGTACTCCTCTGTGCTCTGTACACTGATGACAGGCGAAGGAGTGGCTGGTGGGGCACTGGCGGAATCGGATCCTCCCTTGGGTGGTGGGCTGCCGCCAGTGGCGGGAGCAGCTGCAGCAGCATCACTGGATGCCGCCGTGGTGGTCGCAAAAAATCGACGTCCAGTTGTGGCAGGCAAAAATCTGAGGACTGGGGATGAAGAGGAAACACCACGGACCGCCCCACGAGCAGCAGCAGTGCTGGGGCGAGTGCCAGTGGCCGTTGTGATGAGAATCTTCGTCGTGGAAGATGAAGGGATGGCCAGGGCGGGGGCAGCCCTTGCGACGGCGAATCTTGGCATCGCGCACCGAGAAGCGTTGGTGCGTAGCATCATCTTGCACAGGGAGTGTTTATTTGAATGAAAGTACTCAGACTAGGAAAAAGCGAGATGAGGAAGATGTCCAGATTTGAATGCGCGCAAGAATTAGTAGCTTTGTCTCTTCCGTACATTCCTTCTTTTCCTCGAATGTCGACAAACGAGGAGAATGTGCATACCTTTGCTTATCGTTTATTTTCCGCCGAAATATCATTAAGGAAACAAGAAATAAGATGCAGAAAAGAAAAGGAAATTAACATCTTTCTTGAGGATGGAGTTGGAAAGGCAGCGTTGAAGGCCAGGCTGTGTCCGCTGCCCAAGGCGATCTACGCCCTACAAGGAAGAGGAACAACAGGGAGGGAAGATGAGGGTGACCAGACTTGCAGGCTCGTGTCGGTTGCGAGAGAGGACGTGCTGCGCGTGTGCCCCGTGGTGCCGCCTGGCCTGAGCACCGGCCTGCGGGAAGGCCTTCTGCGTGTGTCGCGTCACCTCAAGCGGGCGCTGGAGATGGAGGCCGGCGGCGGCCTGCACGTAGCTCTTCAGCCAAGGTTCGACGTCCCGCGTGTGCCGACCTCATCATCATCGTCTTCTTCACCTCAACCTGTGGTGGCGGTGGACGACGTCTATCTGGTGCTCGTCCCGCCGCCAGTAGTGGACGTGACGGCGGCGGTGGCGGTGCTCGATGACGAAGAGCGTGCTGCGCCGCAGGTGATGGCGGCCGCCGGCGCTGGGACGGAGAGCGCCGCCGAGGGGTACACGCTGCGGGTGGACGGCGTGGCAGGTCGCGTCGAGGTCACAGGACGCACGTGCCGTGGCGTCTTCTACGGAGTGCAGACCCTCTTGCAGCTCTTCCGTGCAGTCAGCGCCACGAGCGTATCAGAGGGAGAAGCCGAAAGGGTGCGTGCGCGGCTGCCGCTGGTGTCTATCGCCGACCAGCCCGACTTTGCAGCGCGCGGTGTGATGCTCGACGTGTCTCGTGACAAGGGTAAGACGATCACTTCGATGGTGGAGATGACATGGCCGTGCACTGGTCCGTGCTAATTGATGTGAATGAACGCAGTCCCAAGCGTGGACACGGTCAAGATGCTGGTGGACGAGCTGGCCGCACTGAAGATCAATCAACTGCAGCTCTACATTGAACACACGTTTGCCTACCGAGGCCATGAGGAAGTATGGCGTGACTCGTCTCCGTATACGGGTAGGAGCGAGAGAGTGGCTGCCCTCAAGTTGTTCCTTGATTCTCATTCTTGCTTCCTACAGTCGAAGACATCCTGGAGCTAGATAGCTATTGCAGAGAGCGCTTTATCGAGCTGGTGCCTAACCAAAACAGCTTCGGACACTTCCATCGGTGGCTCAAGCACGACAACTACAGGAAGTATGCAGAGGTAGACGTAGCTTCACTCACCAAGGTGATGGCGGCACAGTAATCTGATGATCGCGTAGGTGCCAGAAGGGAATCTGCACCCGTTCCTTGCTGTAGGAGATGATATTCAAAAGGAACCTTTTGGGCTCGCTCCGGATGACCAGTCTATCCAGCTCCTTGACGAGCTCTACGCGCAGCTCCTACCGAACTTCTCCAGCAACCAATTCAACGTTGGTGCGTCGATTGCGCCTGCATTCACAGTCAATCAGCATTGAGTGCTTCTATCTTTTTCTTTCTCATACAGGCTGCGATGAAACATTTGATCTTGGCCAGGGAAGATCCAAGCAGCTGTGTGAAGAGAAGGGTGTGCAAGTGGTACGTACATGCTTCCCTGGAGACAGTGGCGAGTACTAAATGCACATTTTGCATGTATGGCGCAGGTGTACATAGAGTTCTTGAACAGAGTTCACGAACTTGTCTCGAAAAAGTACCGTAAGAAGATGCAGTATTGGGGCGACATTGTGCTTCAGTACGCCCCTCTGTCGCTGGGGTTTCGTAATTGTGCTCTCTAACTTAGATGCTTGGATGATAGACAGCCTGATTTGATACACACTTTGCCAAAGGATGCAATATCACTCATATGGGGCTATGAAGCGCACCATCCCTTTGACCGAGAGTGCAAGGTAGGCAAAGCGATTTCTGATAGACTGTTCTGGGCTTCTGATTGGATCCGATTGCTTCATTACAGGCGTACGCTGACTTAAAGGACTTCCCGTTTTATGTATGTCCCGGCACCTCGTCGTGGAACACAATCGTAGGTCGAACGGACAATGCAATCGCCAACCTGATCAATGCGGGTACCTACAGCGATCGGTTTATGGTGGTACTTGTCTGATCTGCACGCGCGACGATACAGCACACAATGGTCATGCCAATGGGGCCATTGGGTATCTAATAACCGATTGGGGTGACAATGGACACTGGCAAACGCTGCCCATATCTTACCTCGGATTCCTTGTGGGCGCTGGCCTCGCCTGGAATGCTGAAGCAAAGGATCAAGTGCGATTCTCCTTCCCCCCTTGTTGGCCTGAGCCTGTCTCACCGATTGTGCATTGCAGACCTCGTACCTCTCTCCTCAAAACGTGATGGTACGGTTGAGCACGCACGTGTTGAAGGATAAGTCCGATGTCGTCGGTAGAGTGCTTTACGACCTTGGCCGCCTGTACACGATCACGGGTGGCGACAAGCAATACAACGCTACCTGCCTCTTTAAGTACGCGTGCTCCAGTAACAAGTCAATGACTGTTATAGCGGCTAATTCGCTCCAATCACTAAGGTTCCTACAAACTCCCACTGAGGAAACTATGAAAGGCATTGGACGCACAGGCGCTGAGGAAGCGCACAAGGCTATTCATCGTGCGCTCGAGTTGTTGAAGAAAGCAAGTCTCGGCAGACCAGATGCTGCCCTCATACTCGAAGAGGTACGAGTGCACTCCGCAACTACAATACACTGTTCGTTTTGACACACCTCCTGGATCTTTATGCAGATCGAGCATGGCGCTCGTATGGTCGACGTAAGCTGCCGTGCGATGGCGTTGCTGCTGACAGCTGACTCTGGCCCACACACCCAAGAATGGCGTGAACTCCAACAAGAGTGGGACGTACTACGACGCAGACACGAGGAAATATGGTTGCGCCGCAATCGGGAAGGCGGTCTACAGGACAGCCTGAAGCGCTTCGTTCCCTTTGCGCGCTTCCTCGCTGCCAAGAGCAGCGACAGTACGGCGCAGTAGATCCTACTCTGCCCTTTCCGCTGCGGTGGTGCGTTTCGTTTTTCGTTTTTTCGTTTCGTTTTAGCGTTTTAGCCGAGATAGTGCCCAATCGGATGCGAATTTTGCCCCGCGGACCAATAGCGACGCCGTTCTTGCTTATTCTTCCTTAGTTTTATTACTTGTTATAAAGACAAAGGGGAAACACACTAGCACTACCAAACTACAACCATCCCAACAACAGACCACATCACACAGGCGACAACAGGATGCAGAGCCAACACAAAGAAAAGGGCGAGAAGGGTACGCACATGTGTAGTAGCTCGCGACAGATAGGGACAATGGTGACACTTGGTGGCACCTGACCTTGACCGGTCATGACGTTCGTTGACGTGTGCGCAGCGTGGAAGCCAGTGTGGAGACTGACCGGTCCCAAGGGCGAACCTGGCGTGGGAGTCAAGAAGGGTAAGAGCCAGCAGCATGGCCAACACCTCGTCACGGGCCGGTAAGTTACTGAGTTTCGCTTTGTTCGTTCTTTCTATTCTTCTTTTGTCGTTTTTCGTTCTTTCGCTCAAGGGGGTGCGTAACAGCTACAAGCTTGTGGTATGGAGCGAAGACGTGAGGGCAGGCAAGGGCCCGTGTTCCATCACCGCCACCGTTGACCTCTTCAACGACAGGCACGTGCTTCAGCTACTACGTGATGTGCGACCGTGTGTCTCCTTTCTCACTCCAGCACCAAACAAAACAGCGGCGACAAGGTAGGCAGCGACTCAGTCTCAGTCAAGAAGGCCAACCGCAAGGAGAAATTGTCATTCTTGGTCGCAACGGAGGGCGAGAGTGTGCCTGCTCGGGCTTCCATCGTCATCACCTGTGGTGCTCTGGTCAAGGTGCGTTTCGAGCCTTCTGGCGCTCACGCGCTTAGTTTGCGCGAACTGAACTCAACATGTTCTCTTCGATGTCTTCCTGTCAACTCACTTTCTTTGTTTCCCTGATGGGCATAGAAGGTCAAGGTCTTTGCTGTTCTGGGATATCGCGAGGGCCTTACGGATCCAAGCACGTTCGACGTACGGATTGCTTGCTCTGGGGCATGATTCCCATGTGATGCTGACTACTCTCTTCCCGTCGAGTACAGCCGGAGAGTGCCATGTGGGACATCTCTCACCTCTCTTCTGCCCAAAGGGCCCATGTTTCGTCCGTTCTGGCCGAGTGGCCTCCTCTCGAAGGCGCAAAAGCCATCACGTACGTATCAAGGAAGCTGGCTCCAGTGAGAATCATCACTGACGCTAATGATGATGAGAACAGATATGATAACAGCCTCGCTATCAAGGAGCTCCGCAGGGATAGCGAAGAGAAGGAACGGGCGTTCGAGTGCGGAATGATCAGGCCTTTCCTTCTTCTTGCTTCCATGCACCCTAAGCGACGCGCCATCTGGGTAAGTGGAGTTATGCTTGGTTGTGCCTTTGGCAGTACGGCTCATAGGAGTTCCCTATAGGCGAAAACATTGGAGATTGATCTGTTGACCAAGCCCTGGTTCGGCAATGCACACAAGGAGGCCTGGTTCATCATAGATAAAGACAGGAAGGGCATCCAGGCCAGGTCCAACTTTGCGTTCCGCGAGAGCCTCAATCCGTTTGCGCGAAGTTGCAATTGGTACGAGATTGTCACCCGTGTGACGAGCAAAGCCTTCAAAAAGGACAAGCACGTTGATGAGGTGAGTTATCAGCACGCCTGTCTCCTCAGTAGAGACTATAAACTCACGTCACACATCATCTGTAGGTCATTCATAAGGAGATTGCCTCTACCAAGAAGAGCTTCAAACAGAGCATCGGCGCATGCCTTGACCCTTCAGATCTCACTGTCCCTAATATCGAACAGCTGTTCATGCGCGCCTTTAGCTGTACGCTCTCAAAGATTCGCCATTCCTTGTGTATCTAGGAGCTTAGTCATATCGTGCAATGCTACCAGGTGTGATGATGGCCAGTTTCCCCGAGCAACAAAGGCAGGTCATCGACGAACTCATGGAACAGGATGAGGCTCAGGAGTTCGCTTCCCGACTCCGTGCTGCAAACTTTACGGACGGCAATCTTATCCGATTCATTGTGGCTCAATCCATGTTGGGAGACACCAAGGTAAGTGAGCCGGCCCTGAACCAAGCTGTCCGAATGTGCTTTCTCAACAATCATACTGTCCACAGGAGAACGTGACTCAAGGAGCGCTTCACTTCGTAAAGAAGATGGAGACTCTTGGTGCGGGAGATGCGGCGAAGTTTGGCATTCCTGCGGGTAACAACTGCCATCTTCACTCCCTTGCGTTTTGTGGTTGACACTTCCCACTCTTGTTCCAGTCATGCTGTTCATCTCACCCATTCCGGCCATTCCTGCGTTCATGCTTGTGCGCAACTCACTGGCGGCCGTTTGGGGAAGCACGCCGGGACGACTCATTCCGTCGCTCATTGGTACGGCCCAGCTGAAGCTCTTCTTCGCGGTTCAGTTTCAACTTAAGTTTATGCCATTCGCTTGTGTAGGCATTCTGGGCCAGCGCTCATGGCTCAGCCTCGGCGGGATCCGCGTTGAGGACTATTACCCGACTCTCACTTCTGCTTAGCTTGTCTAGCCTGGTGTTGTACTCGTCATTCTTTCCTGCCTTCCCATTCATGCGCAAGCGTCAATGTAATCATCATCAATCCAAGAGAACTAATATATCTTTAAAAATTTAAAAGGCTTGCTTGTCCGTGGTCAGCGCAGAGGCCAGAATGGTTGTGTCAAGCACTGCATGTGCTGTTGGCCGGTGCATGAATGGCTTACTGCGTTGAGAGCTCAACGGCGAAGGCCAGGGCAACCTTGGCAAAGTCGCGTGCGTGCTCAGTGGAGAGCTTGTCGAGCGTGTCCTGAGGCGAGTGAATGTTGGGGTTGCTCTCGGAGAAGATGGTCTCGAAGGGGAAGGCCGATGGGTATCCAGCCTTGGTCCAGCTAGCATGATCGCTGTGATGCGAACAAACAATGTACATGTCAAGGGCCAGCACCATTGGCTTGAATACTCTTAAGCAACACCAGTTACCTGCAGCCATATCCGCAACGGGTGTCGACGACGGGCAGCTCAGTGTACTCCTTGGCCAGTTCACGGATGAACTGGGTGAGGGTGGCGTTGACGTAGTCCGTCACGACAGCGAAGACAGGCTTGTTCTTGTGCACGTATCCCACCATGTCTGTGGACAGACAGACACTCGCGATTAACAAAAGCGTGAACGCAGCAGTTGAGAGAGCTCAGACACGTACCGAGCTGCAACATGCCGGCTACTACCTTGCCTTGCTTCTGGTAGGCGCTGGCGATGGCCTGCGAGCCGAGAAGACCGACCTCCTCGGCTGCGTAAGCGTGGAACTCGATAGATCGGCTGCCACGGAATCCGTTCTCAGCGAGCACGCGGAACACCTCAAGGACAGAGGATGATCCCGAAGCTGTGGCACCACAAGCAAAAACAGAGTGTTGGGCAACATCATAACTGACGGACATGGAGAACCATACCATCGTCGTCAGCGCCGGGAGACCTTCCGGTGGAGGTGTAGCCAACTGAGTCCTCGTGACCACCGACGATCACCAGCTCATCAGCATTGGCACCTTCATCAAGAGAACATTCATCAGTGAATAAGCGAAGGACAAGAACATCATGAGTCGTCAGTTAGAGTACCGGTGCCCTCGATGCGAGCGATCACGGATGGCTGAGGCCAGGAGTGATTGAAGAAGCTGACAGAGATGTAGGAAGCATCGTTGCCGAACGTGCTGTACTTCTTGTGAAGCAGCTTGGCGCCTGTGTTGAATGGAGGAATGTCGAATCACCAGTCATCACGATCAAGAATGAGTGTGAGTCTCGCGCGATGATGAGGCTCACGTCTACCTTCAACGCCAGTCGTGGTGGTGTAGTAACGCGTGTTGAGCGCGGACAGCTCGGTGATGGTCTTGGCGATCTCCTCGGCCGACAGGTCCTTCAGGAGCTTGTCGATGCCCGGCTGTGAAAAAAACACATATAAATAATCCGATCCACGCTTTGAATAAGTACTTCTAAAAATAAAAATATTAAAAATAAAATAAACTAAAATTGTAAAGTTTCGGAAAATATTTCAAACGCGGTGGAATTACCGGGCGGCGAAGGGTGAGGGTTGCGGGGAGGGTGGTGGAGGCGAGGCCAGGGATGGGCGCGAGGTCGGGATAGTCGGTGACGTCCATGAAGTGGGCCTTGCGTTGGATGAGGAACTCGATCTGCTTGGCGGTGAGCCATGCGCGCTCGTGCTCGCCGAACTCGATCAGCCTTCGTCCCTGACCTCGAAGGGTGTTGCCCACGGCGGACGACAACGGGGCGGCCTGGGCGAGGCACGCCAGGAGGACCACGAGTGAGAACACCACCAGCTGCGTTTTCATCTTTTTGAGGTGGCACAGACAATAAGTAGTAATAGAACTCTCCTTGCCCATTGCGTGGAGGAATTCGCATTATTGAAATTTTATACATTAGAATCACATAGTTAACATTATTCGCATTCCATAGCAATAAATTGGCCAATAAAGTGTTGGGGCTGCTGTACCGCCAGCACACAAACCACCCACAAATCACAAGAAGATGAAGGCTTACGCACTTTTCACGGTCGCTCTCGCTATCCTCCTGTTCGCCGTCGCCGCCCACGCGGCCGACGTGAAGAAGCTCGATTTTGTGCTGGAGTACAAGGGCGCGTGCACCTACGACAGCCCCAAGCAGTCCGCCCACTGCAAGCTCAAGGCTCAGTCCCAGGAAGTCTCCACCCGCATCCGGTGCGTTCCCTTCCCCTTCCGTGTTCCCTTTTTCGCACTCCTTTCTCCGGGATATGATGATCCGTCATTTTTCATCACAAGATTTTTCATATTTTATTTGATTTTTATGTGATTGATTTCCTGCCGTAGGCACTCACCCCCTTTTTTTTGGGGGGGGGGATGACACAGGGGCAATGGCACTGTGGAGACGCACGTGAAGAACGTCATCGGCAGCATCTCGAACCTGGAGCTCGATCTCAACTACAACTTCGACAACCTCACCTTCAGCTCCCATGGCTCTATCGTACGTCATCTCCCGCTTCTCTCAAAGAACGAAAACGACAAAGAGAGTGTCGTTTTTCGATCTTTTTGTCGAGCCATAAAGAACGAAGGGCTGACTTACATCTCTGTGCGATGCACACACAGACTTTCGGAACCCACCAGACCCACCAGAACCACAGGCTTGAATTCGCTGATGGTGGTAGCGGCAAGATCGGCAACACGTTTGTCCCGGATTATCCGTACGGATTCGCAAGCACATTGAGGGTCACCAAGGGCTATGGTGCCTTCAACCATGGTATGTGGTGGATGACTGCGGTTGAGTACTGATGGTCCTCGATATTGACTATTCTCGCTACAATTCTCCTTTCTTTCAGCCGTTGGCTTCATCACGCTCAACTCCGTGTGGAGCTTTAAGACGGGTGACGCTATTGGTGGCGTTCTTGGTACAGTCTTCCTGAAGGCTTTGTTGTGGTCAGTACTAACGCAGCTCACTTCTGTGTGTCCGACACAGGTGTGATCCATTTCCCTGGTGACGCCCTCATCGCTAACTAGATCGAACTCGTCCAAAGTGGACGGGCTGCGTTCTCGCTGAAGATGTTTTTGGTCTCCTTATTCTTGTCCCTTCCTTTGTGGTTATGAAATCTATCTGTGTAGCGAGCACGTCGCTATCACTAAAAAGCCTTTATTACATTTCTGCTGGGATTGCACAGCCTCCTCATCAGTTCTCTCCGTCCTCTTCGTCGTCATCCACCACGACACGCCTGGTCTTTCTAGTGGGCCTCTGCGCTGGCTTCTCGCCATCATCACTGTCTTCCACAAAGCCATCGCCCATGTCATCCAGAATGATGGCATCTGGTACGGGCTTCTCCGCATCAGTTTCCTCCTCTTCTGCCTGGTTAGCAATCTTATCTTCGTCACCCTCATCATCCTTCTCGCTACAGTCATTCTCCTCCGAATTCTTCTGTTCCTGCGTCGCTTGTGCCTCCGTACTCGTCTCGCTCGGTGAGGCTGAGCTGGCCACCTTTTCCTTATCCTTGCGCGCCATCTCCTCGTATTTCTGGTGAAAGTGAAGAGTTTGATGGAATGAATGGAAAGAGGATGTGCACAGCTGACACGACGCATGTGGCGTACCTGTTTCTCTTCAGGCGAAAGAGTCTTCCACAGCTCGGCGAGCTTCTTGGTGACCTCCCCGAACTTGAGTTCCGGATGCTGCGCCTTGATTTCCGCGCGTCTCTCCGAAGTGAAGAAGATGTACGCCGATCGTCCTCGCTTAGGCTTCTGCCCCTCCTCCTTACTCTTATCCCCCTCTTCCTTGTTCTTGTCCTTGTTCTTCTTGTTCTGTTTCTTCGACTTCTTCTTCATCGGCGAAGGTTGCTCGCCATCGGCGACAACCTCGCGGTCATCAGCGCTGCTGTCGACCCGATCCTCCTCTTCCTCTTCGAGCTTGCGCTTACGGAGCTGCGCGCTCGGACTCAGAGCGAGACCGGGCATGATGGCCGTCAGTGGCCGCTGCCAGTCCGGAGTCGCGCAGCGACGTGCGTGGTTCTGGAGGCCGTAGCCGCCCGAGCGACCGGACGACCCGCCACCGCCGTCAGCCCGCGTTATCACCTTGGGTCCGCTGCCCCGAGGGGTGCTGCTCCCCGATGAGGTCTTCTTCTGGGGTGCCCCTCCTGAATTCGCTGAGGCACGAGTGCGGACCATCGTCTTGTTTCGAAGTCAAGAGAACGTGGGTGTATGAAAAATCAAGTGTTTCGGTCACTAGTCACGCGCCCAAAGCAGGGGGAAACTGTGGGCAGGGTAGGTCGTGTGTTCCCACTCGATGGGCCCTAGGTTTATGGAGAGTTTTGCAATGCCATGACATATCACTAACGGCTGAGACACGACCGTTAAAAAAGGCGCGAAAGTGAAATTTTCGAAACGTAAAAGCGTTTCGAAAATTAACATGTAGTTTCGGAAATGGTAGGCCAAGGCACATCTCCTTCTAGGGAAGAGGAGAGAGGGAGAAGGAAGAGTTGCTGGTGTAGACGTCCAGTGAAAAGCGGCCAAGCACACCAGGTTCATGTGTGCATGCAATGATGGTGTACTCCACTCCTCGATGTAGTTGGAACCTGGCGCTTGCTGAATATGATGGGAAAGAGATGAGCAGCTGGGATAGCGGGATTGAATCAAGCAACACAGGCGGTACCTTCATTGCCCTTGATGAAGGTGACCTCCTTGGTGAGGAATCGTTTGTCGCGTCGTGTGGCAATATAGAATCCAATCGTGTTGTTCGTAGAAAGTGGCTGGGAGAGCACGATGACAGCGTCGACAGCATGGCGCATGCCGCCTGAGGCCATTTGCCAACCACCAATTGAAGTACCGGGTGCAGGAGAAGAGAGCACAAACTGAGGGTTGTTTTGGAATGTTGAATGACTTGAAGAACCCCCGGAGGTCTTTGCAGTCCATTCACCCTGTGATGCCCCCGCGAATGTTTTCATCATAAGTTGGCAATCAGCAGCAAGGCACGGCGCATCATGGATTGTGTCTGAACGAACCTGGGCTGACTGTCGTGCGTAGGAGAAGGGCGGGGGCACGGGAATGATACGCTCATTAGCATAAAAGTTGAGCTTGAATTGACCTTCAAAGCCTGGCTCAAACGTGCAGGGAATGATTGTGTAAATGCCTGTCTCCTTGAGGGTAAGCAGCTCTCCCACTGTTATCCACAACACATACGCAATGGTCAACAACCTAATGTCTTGATATCACTGTGGGTCTAGTATGTCAAACCTTCAATATCATCTATGAAATCACTCTTCTTCACGAGGTTCCGTGACGTGATGTGCATTAACGGCTTTCCATCTGCAACACGAATAGAGTCAAGGAAAAAGGTTAACAAGGATCGTTCCAAGTGCTTCTTCTTTGTGGATTGTACCTTCATTCTTGACGATGTAAAAGCCAATATACGCCAGGTCAACTGCATCATCCGCCTGCGAGAGCAAAGTGTAGACCTGAACCGGAGCTTGGGTGACCTGATGATGAATGGAAGAACATGATCTAGCTGCACAATGGCGTGTGAGTATGCACATACCTTGAAGTGATACTGTGGATTGTTTCGCCACGAAGCGTAGTTCTTGCACCCGCCAGCACTCTCTCGGCGCCACTCGCCCTCTACCAGCAAGTGATGGCTCTCCATGGGGGAAAGAGCAATGCCGGTCACATCGCTGCTCTTCACGCTCAAGGTGAAATCCTAGAACGACAGGATCACACACGTTCAATGATGTTCTCACTAAATAGTTCAGTTGATGAGGATGGACAGTGTGGGGTACATTGGGAAGCTCGGGGTCGAATGTAGCCGGAACGAGAATGTACGGGAGGTGAGAGGCCTTCAGCTCAACCGTCATGCTCACTATCGCGAGACGACATGGGTATGAGGACGAAGCTGTACAAGGATGAGAGGAAGGTGTTGGGAGGTACCTGACGCGCGCTGCGCAAAGGGAGTGGACTGGATCAGATTGCCCTGATCGATCCGGCACAGCATGAAATCCTCCTCTGTGATGACCAGAAAGAATGGGTAAGATTCCGATCGGTGTCTCGTGCACACTCGGGCGACACCTACCCGCGCCCTGCACGAGGTACAGGCCAATGGCCGGCAGAACGGGGACGCTTTGCTGCGTGAGTGTGATCGTGACGGTACGCGTGTGAGCGACGCGAAGCGTGTACTGTTCATGGGAAAGAAAGAATGCAAAGTGATGAGCACAGGTCTATCAAGTGCTGGCCCTGAAGGAATCCCTTCTAAGGGCTTAGCGGATCGTACTTGAGGATTGTTTCGCCATGTGGGGTAGTTGACACATCCTCCACAGCTTTCGCCCTTCCACCGTCCGTGCACTGTTAGAATCGTCAGTGAGGTCCGCTGCCATCTCCAGCGATGTACGTGTGTACCTTCAAAGGCATGGAATTCCTCCACATGCTCTCCTCTGACGCTGATGCTCGGACTTGACGGCGTGACACTGTTGTGATGATGTGTGATGTCTCAGGAATGCAGGGGTAGCGAGAAGAACGAGAGGAAGCAAGATTGACACGTACGTGGTGCTCGCGTCGCAGAGCTGGATAGTAGGCTGGGCCTCGCTCTGCGCTTCGAGGCTATAAGGAGCCTCCTCACCAAAGTTAGGAGTGCTTGGCACAACGTAGTAGACCTTGTCTTTTTCCACATCAAAGGAGAGCGACGCTGTAAATGTTTGCCGATCACACCACCATCACCACCGCACGAATGATCCATCAGCAATGCAGAATGAAGAATGCAGCTGGGAGAATGAGTACATACCGACTCCCCGACAGGCCTCGCTGCGCGCGACGTAAGACTTGGGCATGAAGCCCTTCACGCGGCGCATGGTTGTGTTGCTAGCCGTGGGCTTGTCCAGTGCCATCACCGAGAGCATCACATACTGTCCACGTTTGGCTGTTCGCACGGATGAACAGTATGAGTGTACAGGAACGAGACATTCCATACATCAATGACTGTGATGAGAGAATGTGAGTACGAGTGCTCAGGCTGAGGCTAGCCTTGGTCGTCGGTTCAGCGAACGAGAGGCAGTATTGAGGATTGTTGATCCATGTGGCGCCACTACCGGCCGCCGTGCTGCCCTTCCACTCACCCTGTGGCCACACACGCCCCAGCCCGCGTGAGGACTGGAGCTCTCCATTTGAATGTGATCACATAAGTGCGTCCATACCTCCACGAGGTGCTTCTTGATGACGACGCTGGCGACAGGTCCGAACTTGACCTTGCTGGCTGTGGTGCACACTACATTCATCGCGATCCTTCAGTTAAGATTGAATGAATGCAGCGGTACGGAGCAAGGTAAGAAAACTACCTTGGAGAGCGAAGCGTGCACATATGCCAGGATTGAACGTGCACGGCACGACGATGTAGTTGCCAGGCCCGACCTTCACGCTTGCAGCCACTGCAGAGTGGGGTCCTCGATGGTGAGCACCACTCCAAGCCTCACTCTCTCTGAATACATATTGGGGATTGTGGAGGAGAACCATCAAGAGAATTTGTGAATTCACTCTTTGCCACGATCTGTGAGCTGGTGAGCAGCAGGTTGCGTGTGTTGCCTGCAAGCCAAGGTTTGAGTCAGCGCAGATGTTGGAGAGGTCTCTCTGATGATGAGATGCAGATGAGTCTCCTCTCGGGACACCAGTACCATTCGTGCTATGGAGAAGGTAGAATCCATGGTGCGGGGGATCGTTGGTGCCCGGTAGCGTCTGTGCAAAAGCACAAGGAGTAGTGAGAATGAGTACCCGATGAGCTTTGAGGCCACGCCAAAGGGATGTGTGCTTGCCTGGATGATGGTGAGTTTCGTGGTCTCGTTTACGGTGAGATAGAACTGCGGGTTGTCCTTCCACGTGCCGTTGTTTGCGCATCCGCCCGCGCCCTCAGCGGTCCATTCGCCCTATAATGAGTCCCGCCACGCTTGAGCTCATACACGTCGACCATCATCAACGGGAAGGTCAGTGTGATGATGCGTACCTTGGTTTCGATGGTGTGAAACTGTTCTGTGATCGGCTCAAAGGCTACCTCCTTGTCGCTGTACACGATCACGTGGTACTTGCTCTCCACGCCCTTGTGGTGAGTGCAAGGAATCAACACGTACTCGCCCTCCGGCAGCGTGAACTCTTCGGAGGCTGGGCATTGGGTTTTGCAGACCGGATTCCCCCCGATCCACATCATCAGCATCAATCAAGGACAAGATGAAGAGAGAGAGAGCATTGGATATGCACCTTCTCTGCCTTTGCGGAACACGGTGCCGGCATAGAGGTCGTCGGTGTTCATCACCATCAGGCGGCCCTTGCCTTGGGTCTTATGAAGGTAGAATCCAATAGGCGGATAGCCCGAATCGAGGCGTTGTTTGTTGCCACGAATGGAAGGTTGCGATACCAGGATCGCCACGTCGCTACCGCCGGGAGGCACCCTACACGAAGAGCAAGCATGACGGGATGAGCAAGATGGTTCTGTCGATCAGCTTCGCCCTTGCCATGATCATATGTACCTGAGGTAGTACTGCGGGTTGCTACGCCACGATGGCGTCTCCGCGCTGCCGCCCGCCGTCTCGCCCTTCCATTCGCCCTAACGGTGATCGAACAACCAGGTCAACAAGTGTGCATGCATGAGCTCACATACACGCGACAAGACGTACAGTGAAGGAGTGGTTGTGCCAGTTGTTGGGTATCTGGGAGCAGAGAAAGACGCGCGTGAAGTACTTGGTGAAGTCGTCGTAGCACATCCAGAACACTCCGTCATCAGCCTCCACGATGTCCAACCGTTTCTGTGAGCACATGGCACGGCCCCCTCACACGTGAGCCCATATGGGTGTGGTGTCGTGCATTCAGGGCTGCCAGACTCGCGAATGTACCTTGATCTCGGGTGTCCACAGAGGCGAGCGATCGGACCAATCGCCTTCCCACTCCTTCTTGCCCCACGGGTTCCTACCGGACGTACATGTTAGTTCGCCCTGATAGAAGGGGGCAGAGGCGAGGGAATAGGGAACCTGATCTTGATGAGTCTGAGGCCATCGATGTCCTTTACGTCGATCACGCCATAGGCGTGGTTCTACGTGTGCATTGTTGGAGTCCATGAGATCAAACGTGATGACCATCATGAAGGGCGAAGGTAACGTACACAGAGTAGGCCTCTTACTTCCTCATTCGTGGAGTCGGTACGTGAGCAGCCGATGAGGTACCGCTGGGAAAAGTAGTTGAGCAGCCGCTTCCACAAGTAGCCACTCTTTATCTCTTTTTGTGTCTCCTCTGCCGCTAGAACACTGAAAACATAGGAGTTATGCGATGACCACGTGATTGCAGCGTTTCTCCAGGAATGGACATGTACATTTCGGTCGGAGGACAGCCCGTGAGATCGTAGAAGGCGTCACTCTCACTGCCTGACTCAATCGCTTCATAGGAGCCATGGACTTTGGCGTAGGCCTTCTCCAACAGCATCACCCAGAATTCGTTGCCTGTGCACAGTGTCATCATGACGGAGGTGACGGATCAGACACGAGAACAACCACATGACTCCTTGATGTTATCGAGGGCAATCGTACGATCACGGCTGTGCGCGTAGAGAGGTCTGCCGTCTTCCCTGCACGGAATCCAGTCATCAACCGCCATCGGTAGCCACTGACTCCCCATCCAAAACTGGACCGAATATCTGATGCAATTGTCGGTCATCGGGGTGGTGAGAATCGTGAATGCAGAGAAGGTGAAGAGCCGGGAGCTCCTCGGCATGCAGAGAGGATACATACACTCCCCATCGGTTGTGCTCGGAGGTGTTGAAGAGGTTCATGAGCAAGTTGGGGTAGAGAGCGATCACTTGATGGTGACAACAGTTCGTCAGAATGAATGGAGGCAAGAAGAAGGAAAAGGATTGCAGCGCTGAGTACCAGAGAGAGGTCCGAGGAACCAGCAGTCTCCCAGCTCACCCTGCATGATGTCGTCAGGCTCAACGCCATCAACAAACAGCGAAGGCTGTGGGCATATCTCATCGATGCGCTTCCACACTATCTTCTCACCTATTCGACCCACCCGAGTTCGTTACATGAATGCACAATGATGGAGATGATAGAATGAGAGAGAGGGAGTCGGACCTTTATGCTGGGCTGGATCCTTCCAAATAGATGTCTCGTTTGGAGGAAACTCGGGGTCGGTCCACTTCTGCTTCACCCGTGCGCAATTCTCGACGATCTTCTTGTGCGCTTCAGGTAGACCCTAATGGAAGGGAATGTCGTGATGAGCGTCCTCTCCATCATCACTGCTACAGCATGAAGGACTGTGTGAAATGTGAAGGATGATGAACTCACCTGTAGCTCCTGGCCTGCAAGAGGCGGCTTGGCAAAGGAAGCCATCACCACGCTCGCCATCAACTTGGATTTGCCATCGGACACCACCTGAACGAGACGAATCCCACACATGTCAACTCCGAGGCATCGACATTCATACGAACAAACGTCGATCAGGGCGAAGGGGGCACGTACGGCATTCTCCTGGTAGCCCTTGGCGAACTGTACGCCGTTTGTGCGCGCGAGAGGCTTCCTAAGGCTGGTCTTCTGCAGCTTGGCCAAGAGAGCGTCTTTCCGCTTGCCTTCGCTGCTCCGCGGAGGCACAGCCGGTGTGTCCTTCCTTCGGGGCTGCGCAGCAACGGATAGGCCAGGACCAGCCTGTCCCTCTTCCTTAGACTTGGCCGGGACATCTGATGCAGGTCCCGGCTGGTTCGCAGTGACGGCAGGCTTAGAGGCCGGCATTCCCGATGTGGCTGATGAAATGGATGAGGGTGTCGTTATGTGAATGATGCTCTCAGCATGCCGAGCCTCCTCTTCTTCGAGTTCCAACTCGGGTTCGCCGGGCTCCTCCTCCTCGCTATCGGAGCTATCTTTGACCGTGGCTGCGGCCTTCTTGCGCTCGGCCTTTTCACGCTTCTCCTTCTCGCGCTCTGCGGCGACCTGAGCGGCGATGAGCTCCCTCTGCCGCTTGCGTTCCTCTTCGGCCTTCTCACGCCTGACCTGTACCATGAGCTCGGCCTCGCGGCGCTGCCGCTCCTCCCTCCGCTCCTTCCGCTCGCGCAGCTCGCGCTCGCGTTCCTCCTTTGCTCGCTTCTCCTTCTCGGCCACACCAGCGAGGAGGAACTCGCGGCTCCTGCGGCGGTCCTCCCGGTTCTGCGACAGCTGGGTATCGAGGTGTGAGTCCTTCTGGCTCTGACCTCCTATACTGGGTGGTGCGCTCGGCTCGAAGCCTTGAATGTAGGTCTTGAGCTTGTTGTCCTTGCTCTTCTTTTCTGTATGAATCTGTACGTCAGACGATGACTGGCCGGGTGCTAGCAAGACCTGTATACGGGTGCAAACGGTGAGCTTCATGACAAAAGGACCAGACCGACAAGCAGAAGAAGCTGCACCCTCACGTCGGTGATGCTGACGGCCGTCACGAGGGAACTGGCTTGACCAGGGCCCTGCCCGAGCAGACCGAGCAGGCCACCCTGGGCAAGTTGGTCCTCCCAGGATTTCGCTGCTGTGTGAGCAGAAGAGGGCAAGACAAACTTAGTTCTCACCGCGTACCGGCACACGTCATGTGAAGTCAATAGAGAAGGTTCACGCACTTGTCAGCGTATTGGGAATCTTCTTCTTCTTCTTGTTGGTGAACATGTTGCGGCCCAACCAGGTTGTATTCGAGGTCGGCGAGTGGCACACGGTTCTCTCCTCCTCCCTTCTCTGTTCAAATAGAAGGACCTGGTCTGATTTGAACCACAGGTTACTTGAAAACGTTAAAAGGTAACTTTCCTAATCGTTACGGTCCTGTTTGAACACTCACGAAATGATTTCATAATTTCAAAAACAATTCAAAATAAATAACACCGTGCCAATTTTGTGCTTGGGCTTTGGTGAAGGGCTGGAAGCGCGAGAAGGAGGCTGTTGCTTGCTTGTTCGTCTTCACAGGTATTTGTTGACCAGCTCGATCGCGACGAAGGCAGCACCATTGGTGGGGAACGAGCGCAGCATGCATGGCGTGAACCCGCGCCAGAAGCCGATCCATCTGAATCCGATTCGGGATCATGATTGCACATTGAGTGAGCTGAAGACAGCGAACATGAATAGACAGGACGGTGTAAAAGCTTACCCTTCGCTCTGATATATCTTGACAATGCACTCTTTCACGCTTCGGTAGGGTCTATCAGGTCCGGTGGGCTGCGTGGCCATACGGTTCTTGATTACTATGAACGAGAGACACAGTCTTGTAAGTGATAATCAGTAGAGCCTCGGAGATGAGATAAGCGTGCCATCAAAAGGATAGGCTGTGCACCACAAGGCAGTAGCAGCAATCCCTCCGCACAAGAAGTTCTGGATGATGGGTGTCATCCAGTTGGCCTTTTGCTGTACCTGTCGCTGTAGGTTTGAAAGAAGAGAGCAGCGTAAGGGGAGTCTACACAAGCGATAACGAGGCTTGAAAGAAGAGCGGCAAACCTTGGCATACTCGTAGGTCGCGAAGTAAACACCACAGAAGGTACGGAAGTAGACGGTACCCCAGAATCCCCTGTAGAGGCCGGCAATCCCGCCTTCTTTGATCACTTTTCTGGTAAATGTCACGTCCTTTAGTCGCTAAGAGTGCTAAAAGTACGCGCAGGTGATTCAACCTGATGCAGTCAATCGGTCCCTTGTATTTCTGCGTGGTGGGATCAGCGTACTGCACTTGTAATCGTGCCTTGATCTGCTCGATCGGCGTGACTGCGGTTCATCAGAGATACAAGTCAGCCGAATGCCCAGGTGAGGCAACGGCAGCACTGAGAAAAGCGTCGCACCGAGGATAACCGAGGTCCATCCGCCAATCATGCCGGCGAATCCGATCTGTGAAATGCTGAGCTGCTTGCCTAAGTTCTCACCAAGAAATCGCCTGGCGTTCATGTAGGCACCAACCATCACCTTCAAGGCGTAACAAGGTGTGTTAGTAGTACGGCTTGTCAAGCAAGGAGAGTCGTCTTCGTACAGTGTCGATTAAGCTCCAGCCAAAGAGAGGCAGGGCTGCGCCCTTGTACAGCGCTCGGACGCCCTCCGTCCGCACTGTTGTCGTGAGACAGTGCAGAGGTCCTCGGAAACGTCCGTAGCCACCCTCAGTCTGCAGTCGTACCTGCAAGCACATTAACCATCATCAGGCAATATTCATCACCAACATTCCCATCATCAACAGGTCAATCCCAGCAGTGATGCTTCTGTTCATGTTTGGGTATTCATCACGTAGAGCCGGACCGGAGCAAAAAAATTCGAAGAGAAAGAACGAAAGCGAAGCAGTAATAAAGAAAGAAGAGCGCTTTACCTTCAGGGTGTCGAAGGGGTGACCCACTACCAGCTGCACCCGAGCACAGAGCGGAGGTCAGCGAAGACAATAAAAACGTGGGTGTGACGTACCTTGGCCACTCCGGAGGCGGTACCGGCAAGAAAGCCCTTGAGGTCTACGCCATCCTTCTTCTGCACGGCGGAGGCCGTGCTAGCGGGTGCGCCTTTGCCTCCCTCCCTTCCCCCACTTGCCATACCGTACTTCGATATTACGACACTTTGGCGCCATTCCTTTTTCCCGCCCATTTTCCCAGCACATTTCACTAAATATCTGAGATTCCAGCACCAAATGGAACCTGCAGAATTTCGGGTGATTGCCAGGAGGGCCATTTTTGTGATTGGTACATTATCTCTGTGTCACCTGGATACCAGGGCAGTTTTTGGGAAACTCTTTCAGTGCCAACGAAACTCATCGTCCGGCTACAACGAAACACGGTTACCGAACAGAGGAAGACCGACGTAGACGAGGAAGAATACCGTTCACAGGGTAAAGGGTGAACATATCCCTTCTCCCCACCGGCTGGTGAGACACTTTCATTTCGACCGCGCCATCGTAGACGAGGAAAGTCTTGCTGCACACTCCCAACTTACCGGGAACGATACTGGGAAGAAGAAAGGGAGGAGGATTGATCAAAAGGTGGGCAGCAATAGAAAGGAAGAGGGGGATGGAGGGCAAGGAGATTACTTCTGAGCAAGATCAGGCGAGCCTTGAACGGGTACGGCGCCCATCCGACCCCGGTGTGCCCCCGATCATCCTGCTCGAAGGTAGGTTCCTCCCAACAAATAATAAATAAATTTTAAATAATAATATGGTAATGCTTATTTCAAAAAAATAAAAATAAAAATAAAAATAAAAATAGATGAAAAGTTAAACTCTGATTCTCTCTGGAAAGCAGCCGAGGCAGACCGGCCACGATCGGCGACTTCGAACTTTGAGTACGCTTGCCAAGGGATCCAACCGGGAGGAATGAGTGGCAGAGAAGAGGAGAGAAGGAGAGCGCGCATGGATGGATGGATAAGAGTGAAGAGGGAAGGCAGCGTGATGAAGAGATGCATCATCGTCAACATATCGTGGAGCTGGTCTCTCATTGTGTGATGGGAATTGTGTCTACAGAGCTGTCCGTAGGGAGAGGAGGAAGAGCTGGCGTATGGATCTGGCAGGTTTGACTCATAAACGTAAGAGCGTGACCATCGAGCCAGCGCCGGTGGATGGCTTCGCCACTCTTCGGGATCATAATAATCTCGTGCAGCCGCCCCAGAGCTCGCCGTCGGCCAAGGTACTGCGAAGCCTCGTCCATGCCCGGCCTTTCTTTCGCGGACACATGCACTCACACTCGCTTGTGTTCTTTACGTTTGTGCTTCAGGTAGCGCAACATAAGATGGTGGTGAGTAATAATATGGCTGAAGTGAAGAAGGCAGCGAAGAAGAGAACCTCGCTTTACCTTCAAGATTGCTACGGTATGTCTGCAAGTGGCTGGCAACGCTCGTGTAGTATGAAGTGTGACCCTCCTCTGTCATATACAGATCAAAACATGCTTCATGTGGCTTGCTATGAAGGTCACCTGGAAATGGTCACGTTCCTGCTCACAAAGTATAAAGAAGAGGATCTAAGCTTGCGAGATAAGGTACTGATCCCTCGTCAGTCAGGACTGCTAGCTTTGTTGTGTTCTCCCTTCTCAACTTCATCACTTCTTTAGAACGGATGGACGCCACTGCACTGCGCCGCCAGTAGATGTCACTACGAGATCTGCGAGCTTCTTCTCAAGAAGGGAGCATCACCTAACTCACAAAATGGCACACTTACTTCTCCTTTTGCCTATGCCGCGCGGTAAGGACCAAGTTTACAGAACTGTAAACTTATGTGTGATTGCTGTTGTTAATACTCTATTGCCCACTTGCAGAAACGAGTTCAATACGCGCCTGGAAGAGATACTCAGTTTGATGTTGCGCAAAGGCGCTGACATTGAGATGAGGAACCGATACGGGGAGACCCCACTCCACCACACATCCAAACGCGGCAATCTCGAGTCTTCAATATACTTGATAGACAATGGTGCTGATATCAACGCCGTTGACGGATTTGGAGAAACTGGTACGAGTTGATTCTCCACAGTCGCTTGTCATTTAGCGCATATCTAAACCACTGTACAGCCTTGCATAAGGCGGCGCGCTTTGGTAGTGTTCCGCTCGTGCAGGCTCTCCTAGAGAAGGGAGCCAACCCTCGCGTGTCTGGCTACTGCGGTACCCTTTCAACCTCGTACTTTGTTTCCAGCCCCTGTATGATTCACCCTGTCGCCCCTGTTGTGTGCAGGCACCCCGTTGACCGTAGCGATGGCACATCGCCACCTCCCAGTGATAGAGGTATTGAGAGAGGAACGAAGAAGCAGAGGGAATTCCGCCAAGTTTATTAAGCAGGTCTATACGTCCAAGCCTTATGATGGCCCTTCAATCGACAATTTAGATATTGCGGTACCGTTTGCCTCACTTGATTTTGCATGCGACTGTTTCTAAATCAAGCCTACAGGCTCTGCTTAGCATTCACGGAGATGAGAGCAACGCCTTCGGTCTTCTTAAACTTGATAAGCCAGAGGTGCTGCCACGTGTGAAATTGTAACTGCTGCCAAGCGCTCACATATACATGAACCACGATACAGGATGGAGATATCGTGGCTAATAACGATGATTTCTACTTTGAGGTTGGTCGTAACGAGTTGTTCGACCGTAATGAGAGTGACCCTAGTGAACTTGCGGATCTTCGTATTGAGGATGACAAATATGTGTTCGACTATGGGGATTCGGTACAGACTCCTGCTTCGCCCGCCTGCACAGTGTCCAGCTGTTTCAATCTAACACCCATTTCCACAGTCCCAGGTGGACAAGAACGTGCTGCACATCGTTGGCCTAGCCAAAGTGGCGCCACAAGATGAGCCTCTCGTTATTTCAGTAGTGACAGTTGCAGAGAAGGCCAAGTTCAGAGGTATCATACGAACGAAGACAGGAGACCAAAAGTTTCATATCCCAGCTGCGGTTGTAAAGAAGAAAAGGATATCAGCTAAGGTATCTCAATGATGGCTCTGGATGTTATATTTCTAGCCACAATAGACTCACCAACGCTCTGCCACCACAGAAAGTGATCAAGCTCCTCAAAGCTTCTCTTCCTCTCAGGCTGTGGCCAGTCAGCGATCCAAAGCTTACCAAAGAACTGATGCGACATGAGGAGTTGAAGAAGCGGGAAGTACGGTGCTACAAGATCGGTACGCCAGAGCGCTCTTCATCAAATGTTCACACAGTCACTGACGGTCAGGCTTGTACAGGCGTGCTGTATGCCAAGGAAGATCAGAAGACGGAACAGGAAATACTTGGGAATCGTGCGTGCTCCACTTCACCCTGCAATCCTCATTTGCTCTTTTTCTCATTCGTGCTTTGCTGTTCTCATAATAGAGGAGACAAGCCCCGAGTTCGAACGATTTTTGAAGCTCTTGGGCGATAAGATTGAACTCGCCGGATGGCAGGGGTACAGAGGCGATCTGGACGTTTCGCAGAATAAGTCGACTGGAGAGCATTCCGTTTACACAAAGATCGGGGACACTGAGGTACCTCCTGCCGGCATATCTGGACACCAAGAAGGCGGAAACTAACAAGGCCTCTTGACTCTAGTTTATGTTTCACGTTTCGACTTATCTGCCGTTTGACCCGATCGACCCGCAGCAGATCCCAAGAAAGAAGTACATAGGAAATGACTTAGTAACTATCGTGTTCCAGTGCGTACCGCGTCTAGCTCAGCGTTTAGCCTGTCCCTAGTGCTCACGTGTCTTTCACACAGAGAGGGAGGCACCTTCACGCCTCCTTGCGTTTCGGGTGACTTCCTGCATATCTTTGCTGTGATCCAACCGTGCACAACGCTGGACAGTGGAGGTATGCTCTCTCCTCGAACCTGTCGTTTGTTAGTCTGACCCATTGTCGCCATCTTGGGTTGATTGCAGAGGGATATCAGCTTGCCGTGTGCTCTAAGAAGGGTGTACCACAGTTTGGACCACCTGTGCCCAACCCGCCCATCTTCAAGCACGATGAGTACTTCCGCAACTTCCTTTTGACCAAACGTACGTGCCTCTCCCTGCCGCGGCACACCCTCGTTGTCCTTCTAACTTGGCATGCACGCTGCCTCCCATCAGTGATGAACGGCGAGCGGGCCGCTCTTCACTCACCCTTCATAGCCAACAAGATGAAGAAGAGCCGGCAGATGCAGCTCGAATACATCATCAAGGAGTTCGTACCCAACGGTGGCGCCGACTAGTACTAGTGTACATATATATGACATCCTCGTCCCCGATCCAACAACACACATTCTTGTAGGTTATATTGAACATATTGCAAGAGAGACGTGCTCCTCCTTCTTCTCCTGATCATGCCAGTTCTTCTTCCCTGTGTTCCTCTCTTCGTCCATCCCCGTCATCATCATCATCCGTCATTGACATGTGGACGATGATGGTGATGTACTCCATCCAGCTGGCGCGCTGAGCCTGATAGGTGGTCGCCTCTCTCAACAGACGGACACGACGGTGTAGAGGATGGCGACGGATGACGTCGTGGTGCGTAAGAAGGTCGTACCACCCAGATGTGGCGACATAAGGAGGTGCGATGATGACGCCACCATCACGCAACTGCTGCGGTCCTCGCACAACGTGGGGCAGGCCGCTGTGTAGAGTGACGCGCAACTGTCCTTTTGAATCCAATCCGAGAGCTCAACATCTAAGTTCTTATCGAAAAGATGAACCCGCCATCTGAAGGTAAAATCTCGCATGACCAAGCATTTTTTTTTATTTTTAATCAATAGTATGATTTGATAATTTAGAATATCCATTGGAATGCAAATGAGTACTAATGAAAATTAAATAACAGATGAGAGAGATGAAGAAGGAATAGAAGAGGAAGAGGAAGAAGAGCAGAAGACCGTGGCAAAGGAGCGGGTGCGGGTGCTGCACGAACCAGAGGGCAAGAAGCGCGCTCCAACGGGCGTGTTCTACTGGATGAGTCGCGACCAACGCGCCAACGACAACTGGGCCCTCCTCTACGCCCAGGGTATCCCACCTCGATGCCTCGTGCGCGTGATGATGCAACAAACGACTGACAACATGATAAACGTGATGGTGATGGTGATGATGATGGTGATGGTGATGGTGATGGTGATGGTGATGATGATGGTGATGGTGATGGTAATGGTGATGGTGATGGTGATGACATTGCATAGAATTGGCCGTCAAGTCGGGTGTACCGCTGGCAGTGGCCTTCTGCCTGCTGCCCTCGTTCAAGGGCGCCAGCATAAGGTAGGAGGCTCTGGCCTGATCATGCACCTTGAGGTGGAAGAACTGAATGTAGCTTCAATCGAAATACTCAGGCACTTTGGGTTCATGGTACGAGGGTTGACGGAAGTGGAGAAGAACCTTCGGTCTCGTGGCATACCCATGTTGCTGCTCAAGGGCCGTCCGCAGGAGGAACTGCCCAAAGCACTCAAAACCTACAACGCCTCGCATTTGGTGTGCGACTTCTCGCCCCTTCGCATCGGCCGCAAGTGGCGCGAGGAAGTGGCCCAGTCCTCTCAGGCCTTCGTCTATGAAGGTAGGCTCGTTGATCTAATCACAAAAGCAGTTTGATCTCACTTTTTGCAGTCGATGCGCACAACGTGGTGCCTATCTGGGAAGCTTCCAATAAGCAGGAGCATGCCGCGCGAACCATCAGACCCAAGATCCACAAGCAAGTACCAAGTATTGCATCTCCTCAGCGCATACTTAGGACCATACTTATTGTGTTCTTAAGAGTATCTGCACGAGTTTCCTGAGCTGAAGGATCTTTCCAAGCGCAAGGGAATCAAGTGGCCGGTGGACATCAAGGAAGTCGACTGGGATTCTGCCTGGACGTTTATCCATGAGAATGTCGATCAAAGCGTTCCAGAGCTAGACTGGATCAAGCCTGGGGTAAGTTCATCTCGAAGAATATGTAGAGAAGGTTTAAACTGGAAGGAATCCACACAGGAATCAGCAGCTCGCCAAATGTTAGACAGTTTCCTCAAGAATAAGCTGGGTCACTACAACTCCAAGCGCAATAATCCAGTCGACGATGGACAGGTGCGTACAAATGTCCTAGTTGCTGATTGGACTCCGTACTGAGGCGAAGATGTACAGTCCAACCTGAGTGCTTACCTGCACTATGGCCAGCTTAGTGCGCAGAGAATCATTCTTGAAGCAATGAAGGTATAGTACACCAGTGTTAAACTAAACTGTCTTCACTAACCACCGTGACCGCAGTACAAGAACAAGGCGAAGGATAGTTACGAAGCCTTCTTCGAGGAACTTGTAGTTCGACGAGAGCTGGCGGACAACTTCTGCTACTACAACCCCAACTATGATAGTTTTGATGGGTTCCCTGAGTGGGCCAAGAAGAGCCTTCAGGAGCATGCCAGTGACAAGAGGTCCGCTTCGAAACGAAGCTATGGTTGACTTCAAGCGACAAGTGTACTAAAGCGTCCAATCCCCTGCAGGAAACCATTATACACGTATGAAGAGTTGGAGAAAGGAAAGACCTACGATGAACTCTGGAATGCATCCCAAATGGAGGTTTGTTCTGGCCTTTCCTCAAAGATACCCGAACTAATGGTGAATCCTTGACCAGATGGTTCACCTTGGCAAGATGCATGGATTCATGCGGATGTACTGGGCCAAGAAAATACTCGAATGGGCTGAGAGTCCGCAGCAGGCCATGGAATACGCGGTAAAGCTCAACGATCACTACGAGATCGGTACAGGATGATTATGCACAACATTCGTGACGCCGTCGTGCTGACAATTCGCTTTCATTGACAGATGGGCGTGATCCCAACGGCTATGTGGGATGTGCATGGGCCATCGGTGGTGTTCATGATCAAGGTTGGAAGGAGAGGCCAATATTTGGAAAGGTACCCCTCGCGCTCTGCCAATGAGGTACAGTGCACTGATGAGCCGGAGGACAGGTTCGGTACATGAACTATGCAGGGTGTAAGCGCAAGTTCGACGTCGCAGCATATGTGAAGAAGATGGCCAAGTTTATGAGTGATAAGGAAGATAAGGTAGGCCATCTGACGCGAATATCAAGAGGGGCACTAACACATAGAATCTCAGACCTCGGAGGAGAGGAAGAGGAAGGAGGTGAAACTGGCGGAACCAGTCAAAGATGAGGCTGAACCAGAGGAGGAGCATAGACCCGCCAAGAAGGTGCGTGGAACAGACCAAAGCGACACCAAGAAGAGAACTACCACTCGGGACAAGAAACGAAAGTAGCACTGTCCAGTATTTCTGGTTTTCTTTACATTTTCTTGATGGCATTTCTTTTTGAGAATTCCGGAGTTCAACAGGCAAGAAGGAAGGAAGAGATTTTCAATCTGGCAAATCTGTCCCCGGTCCATTTGCTCTGCTCTCTCGGCTCTGTGCGGCATCTTCTTCCGGAGGGAATTGCCCATTGACATCTCCTCTTTGTGCCTGTAGACGAAGAAGCCCGTCTCCCTCTCTAACCGAGTTTGCCTTGCCCTTTACCATCCGTCCTCGCTCCGCATTCCTCGGGTTTTGCGAAGATTGAGTGGAGATTAAATTTGGAACCCATTCATCACAGCCATATTCTGTTCATTAAACTCACATCATGTCAAAGAGCCCAAAGGCCACAACCAAGAAGACCACCGCCCTTCCAGATGGGGGCATCCTCGACCTCTTCACCTCGCTCGGTGATCTCGATCTGCAGCGCCGGGTGAGCACGGTGGCGCAGCTGATGGAGGCCCTCCGCAAATCATCCGGCGAAGGGGAAGCTGCCACACTTTCTGATGATCTGCGCTACGCCCTACGGCGATTGGTGCGGGGTCTCGGATCTTACAGAGATGCCGCACGACAGGGATTCGCTCTCGGCCTCACACAGGTACTCATCGAAAACCACTTTCTCATCTTTTCGGTTCATCAGCCGAAAATGCCAAATAATTGCAAAAGTTGACAACCCGAAATTATTTGCTCCCATTTTCGTAAGAAAAATAATTATAATATTTTATTTCTATTGAAGATGGAGATACTGACTGAATGTAATCGTTTTGTTTGTCTCGCGCAGTTGCTGAACACGTTCCCCGTCGTAACGGCACGAGACGTGTATACGCACATCAAAGAACACCTCGTGGTGTCCACCGGAGCCTCCGGACCGGTACTGACACTCCTCTCTGCTTGCGAAGCGTGACAACTCCACAGCTGTGATGTTGTGACCATGGTTGGAGGCTCTGATGACTTACAGGCGCCATCCTTCGTTTTTCGTTCTCCGTGTTTCGTTCTTGCGGAATGGCGTGCGAATGTGTGCAGGAGGAGAGGGATGTGCTGTTCGGTCAGGTATTCGGCGTTCTTGCCATCGTCCGTTCTGGCAGGCTCGTGCAGGCGGGCTCTCGCGCAGCGAAGTCCGGGCAGAAGGGCAAGGACGCTGAAAGCGACCCTAAGCTCGTGGCGGAACTCGTCAAGCATCTTATCGAGGTCGCCACCAAGAAGTCCTTCATCACCGAATTGGCCTACCAATCCATCATAGTGCTCCTGTCTCAGGTACTGTGGTTCATTCAGCTGATGCTTGGAGATCGGACTTATCGTCGTTGTTGCAGATTGAGAAGAAGTTTTTTGAGGAGCACTTGTTGCCCATCCTGCAACCTGTTCTGAAGGACGATTCCACGACATGGTCGCCGGATACGTTGGCTCTGGCGCTCCACCTGAGCGACCTCTTTCAGGTAGATTGATCCCAACAGCATTCGTGCATTTGCGTTCACTAACGCATTGGCCGTTTAAAGTTCAATATCAGTACACTCAACGGGAAATGGTCCTCCAAGAATGGAGGCAAGCTCTTACAGACTGAGAACGTCAAGCACCTGAAACACGCCTGCAAGCATTCTGTCTACGCTCATCCTAAGGTGCTCTTCAGCGTCGCTCCACTCTCCACAGGACTAGCCGCTCATGTTCCGTTACTCTTCGCCGCTTTGTCTCATTCAGATCCATTCCGTTTGGGACGTGCTTCTCCCCATGGTAGTCTCTGACAAGACGGAGAAGGATCTGCTGAAGCAGTTTTGGCACCAAATAGTTGAAGGTAACATTCTCGCACTCGTTCATCTCATATCGATGTTCACTGATTGCTTGTGATGCTCTCGTTTTTCGTAGAGGAGCTCTCCGCCACACACAATACCCAGTACTTGGCCTATCACCTGGTCGAACGTGCGCTGTCGCTCGTCTCAGCCGAGCAGGTCCGCGTAGTGCTGTCCATTTCATTCGTCCGACGCATGCTTAGAGAATCTTCTGGCAGCCCCTACATGCAAGCGGCTGCCAAGCACACCGTACGCTAGGCTGTTCCCATACTATGTTGGACATCTGATACTCATCTATAGATTCCAGATTGCCAGCATCGCACAGCTGAGCCGAAGGGGACCTGACGTGAGCCTGGCAGTGCTCATGCAACTGGCTATTGCACACAAACAGTTTGACTTCTTCACTAAAACTCGTACATAGCATCTCTTCCTGCAATTGTTGACCACTGATCATTCTCTTACATTGGTCTTTGTACACCACGTAGGGACGACGAGTGAATTGATGAAAGCTCTTGATATAAATGGCGTGCACAAGTTCACTGAATACCTGAAGGACGTGTTCTACGGTGACAAGCGCAAGGACAAGCATAAGGTAAATGCCGCAGAGAATGAAGGCGAGGACGCAATGGACGAAGAAGGTGCCGCGAATAAGGGAGGTAACGACAAATCGGTCATGGTCAAGGGCGCGGAGTCCTCGCGTCTGTGGGCTCTCAACAAGATGCACGAGATCGCTCGCTCTCGTAACATGCAAAAGGACGAGAAGTGGTTCCTCTCGATTCTCCGCTTCTTCTTCTTCCACGCCTTCTATGCGCCTCAGTCCAAGGAGCAGTCTGGCAGGCGAAAGAGCGTTGATGCCGCATCCAGCGTCCTTCTTGAGGAAGGGGTACGTTACCTCCTTGACGTTTACTGTTCGTCTTTTCCTGCATTCTCACGACTAATTTATGGTGGTGTCATCCAGCTCACACGCGTGCCGTCGCCACAGCTCTCGGACAAGACTCGAACTCTTTGCACCGAACGATTCTTCGCTCTTCTCGGTGAGATCGCCACGCTGCCGCCGCTGGGTGAAGGCCGAGACAATACTAATGGACACCACGAGGAGAAGGATGAAGAAAACGAAGCTGAAGAAGAGCATCAGCATAATCCGTTCTATGATGGTACAATCCACTTGGTTCTCACCGAGAGTGTGGTTGTGTCCACAACTCACCACATTGAATTATTGGGTAACATAGGCCAATGTGCGGATGGCGAACTATGGGTTTGGAAGATCGCCAACTTCCATACGCAACTCAACTCGCTTCCATCCCTGCGGTTCCTGCCCAGCCTCAGCCAGAATATCAAACAGTTGCAGGCTCGCGTCCTCGAAGTCACAGATGTCATTCGCAAGAGCGAACAGAAGAAGCTCAAGAAGCAAGAAGACATTGGCAAGGATCCCGTATGAATCCTCACGCCTTGCATATGTTTTCGCACTCCACTGACATTCTTGATATGTTATTGATGATTGTACCACAGGACTCCACTAGAGCTCGCGGCTTTGCCATTTTGCTGCTTTACCTTCACACCTACATCATCCAGGACAACGAGTTGGGCGGCGCTCTGGAAGATTTGCTTGAGTGCTGGAATAGGCTCAATGTGACTCAAAAGAAGACTTCCAGCAAGAACAAAAAGAAGAGCAAGAAGAAGGCGCAAGACGATAGCATGGAGGTGGAGGGCGAGGAGCCCGAACCGATGGCAGTGCTTGTGGACATCCTTATCAGCTTCCTCACGAAGTCTTCTTCGCAGCTTCGCGATCTCGTCACACGCACCTTCCGTCTCTTCGCATCGAAAATGACTTCGTCTTCATGTCAGGCTCTCGTAGAGGTTGTTACCGGAAAGCGAGATGCCAGTCTCTTCGGAACAGATGAGGATGAAGATGAAGACGAAGATGAAGACGAAGATGATGATGATGAAGAACACGATCACGATGATGAAACTCAGGAGCACGAAAATGGCAGCGAGGAGGAAGATGAGGATGAAGATGAAAATGAAGATGAAGATGAAAATAACGAAGGCGAAAACGATACGTCCTTGAATACTAGTGTTCCCCAAGAGCAGGGCGGTGACGATGATGAGGAGCTCCTCGATGATGAGGTATGTTTCTTTCATTGCCCATTGTGTTCTCTTTGTATGCAAAGCTAACCAATCTCACGTGGTGACAGGCCATGTTCAAAATGGACGAGCACATCGTGGCAGTGCTGAAGAACATGAAGGA
>CDEZ01017879.1:0-19740 GCA_000826365.1 Acanthamoeba royreba | reverse complement strand
TAATATATTATATTTTACTTTAAAATTAAAAAATAAATCAAATTAAAGTTCTTTTATATTATCTTTTAAAGCTAAAATACAAAATATAATAAACAGATCAAATTGTAAAAAATTCACTACTCTCGAGATTGAAATCATAAAGTTAGTTTTATTAAATGATAAATTTGAGTTATTCAACACGTTCTCAATTTGCATTGGGTTGTATCATACCTATAACTCCGAAGAACGACAACCACGCGTAGTCTGTGTCCACCGAGCAGAACTAACTAAAACCATCAGCACGCCACACACAGCATGGGCAACCTCTGCTGCGCAGGCGAGACCGAAGAAGTCAAGGTACCCCCCTTTGTTCACTACAACCCTCTGCGTCAAGACCATGGTCTTGTCGTGCTGCTAACCCCGTTCCTCCGACAGCCGCTCCTGAGCGAGCCGCAGGGCCGAGAGGCAGAGTCTCGGGTGTCAGGCCGTAGGTCCCGTGCCTCGTCGCTCACCTCGTCCTCCCGCGCCGCTACCGAAGAGGACAAGTCGCAGCAGCAGCAGCGACAATCACCATCGTCTTCTTCTTCTACTTCCTCGCCATCGGCATCATCAGGACATGATCAGCTGCCACTCTCGGTGCCGCCCACGAAGGCGGGAACGGTTGCGCCACGCGTTGGTGAGTCCGAGACAAGCAGGAGGGACAGTAGTAGTGATGGCACCGAGGCACTTGGGTCGTCGGCTTCCTCGACGCTGCAGCATCTGACGAAGCACAGGCCACGCGCGCCACTCAAGCGCATGCCGAGCCGACGACACCACTTGCACATACCCGATGTGGGCAAGGACACCCTGTTCCTGGTCAAGCAGCAGAAGCGACCACGAAGCGACAGCAGAGGCAATCGTGATGATGGTGATGATGATGACTATGATGACAAGAAAGATTCCCCAAGGAAGGGTGAGAAGAACGATCGGATCGATGAGCACGAGAGAGGCTCGATGTCACGCCAGCAGCAGGCGCATGGCGGCGTGGCGATGATGCCGCCAGGAGGGTTTGACCCAGCCGACCTGCGCAAGCAGCTCAAGAGCGCCGAGGGAGAAGCGGGTAGGGCCGCCACGCGTGGCCGAGGCCCAGGGATCGGCGGGTTTGACGCATCAGCTGCGCGAGCTAACCTCCGTAGCACGGGAAAGAAGGTATGAAGAGTGAGTCTGAACTTGATCAAAGGCCAACTCTTCTCTTCTTTCTACACAACTGTGACTCTGATTAGTACACATTCTGATCGAGTGTAAATACAAAGACAATGAACGAGGAGGCAGAGTGAAGCAAGTGATAACACATTCTGCCTCTGTTGGTTGTTCAGTGCAGAGTGATCAGTGATGTGCATTCATCAAGATGAGCAACAATCAGGACGTTCTTAAGGGCTTGTCACAACTGGCCTCTTGGAATACCTAAGTGTTTTCCTCTCTGATCTGCAGCTTTGGGAGATGGTGCTTACAATCTTCCAGCCAGGCGGAGCTGAGGGCCAGGCAGTCTCGGAGGAAGAGGTATTTGAGGGAGGGACAGGTGAAGGGCTCGATCCGTGCCAAACATGTGGCGTTCGCTATCTGGAGGCTGAGAAGGCCGACGCAGGACAGCGAGAGCGAGGTCACGCGTGATCCGCCGACGTAGCAGCAGCTGAGAGCATTGCAGTTGGTCACGGTAACCCGTTCAAGCGAGGTGCCCACTACGCGGAGGTCGGCGAGCCTCTGCATATGCTCCAACTCAACTGTGGCGAGGCCTCTGCGTACACAGATGTTCGCTGTATGAAGAGATGGCAAGCCTGATGCCAGTTCCCTGGGTGAGAAACTTATTACTTCAATATGTGATGAAAGAGAGGAGCACAATACCAGAGAGGTGTAGCACAGGATCCGCCATGTGGTCGAGATCGACGTGCAACTGCCAGAGCGAAGGAGAGTATAGGTTGTTCAGCGAAGTCACGTTGAGGCACTGATGGAGTGTGAGTGTGGAGAGCCTAGAGCATCGATGAGCCAGGTCACACAACCCATCAGCCGTGATATCACTCCGATTCAGGGAGAGCTTGTGAAGGGAATCATGGCGTGTGACGAGTGGAATCGTAGACAGTCGGAGTGTAGAATCCGACCCCACTTCTCCAGCGGCGCACGCTTCATCGTCGTTAGATGCTCGGCTGATGGTGAGGTCGAGTTCTCTTAGCTGTGGCCAGCTGCGTAGAAGATGGTTGATCATGTCTTTTCTTTGCTTCACAAGGCACCGGAACGTAGTTAGGTGCCGTGAGCCTTGGACCAGCTGCTCCACACGATCCCAGCTGACCGGGATAGTCGTTCTTCTCGAATCGACAGTGAATTTGCGTAGATTCGGAGCATCCACTGTAGCAAAGCCCAGCAAGTGTAGCTCCTCTAATGTTGGATGGCGAACTTCAAGCAAGCTGGCCATGTAGGGGTTGAGTGTAATGAAGACCAGCCTGCGCAACCGTCCCAAAGCCGCAATCGTCGCCGATAAGGCCTTGTCCTCTGCCTCCCAGTCTGGTTGAATTTTATCGAAAGAATCCTCATCGATGAAGTTGACTTGATGAAGCTCGAGAGTCTCCAGTCGGTCGGCAAGATAGGGTAAGGCTTTCACAAGCTCCATAGATACCCAGCATTCGTTTAAGCAAAGTGTCGTCAGCTGCGTCCATAGGCCTGCTTGGCGAAGCGGGTCGATCTCAAGCACCGATTGATCACAACCTTCATACACTCTGAGACAGTTCAGGTGAAGCTGGCGCAGATTGGGCAACTTCTTCAAGAGCCAGGAGTGTGGCGAGGAACTGCCATAGAGGAACAACTGAGCTGCCTTATCGAATGAGACCTGCTCTTGGGTGGCTTGAAGAGATAAAAGAATCAATGTGAGCGAAGTTCAAACATTCAGTTTCTGAGCGTGAGCTAACCTTCATGGAACTGGGGAAGGTACTGCGCGCTGAGGCTGAGTTGGCGAATGTTCTTAGCACACGATAGAATACACATGGTCGTGACATCTTCCCTTGTATAAAACCTAAGATCGTGGAACTCCTCGATGCCCCTACGCAACCTGACCAACAAGGAAGAGTGAGTGTCCTTCCCGCTGGTCCTTTTTGGTGAAGAGGATCAGCCTACTTGAGAAAAGTCCTGATCATCATGGGGGTAACCATAGAGTAGAGATTCGAGATATTGAGCGCCTTCAGTTTGGGAAGCTTCTGAGCCCCTGGGATCGCCTCCACATACTTATCTTCAGGCAGACACAGTAAATGCCTTAAAAATTTGTCTGTGATGACCTTGCAACCTGCTAAGGAAAGTTTCTGATGTATGGACCGATGAGCTGATCAGAAGATGGCACACTCTAGCTTTGCCCTTACCTCTAGCTCGGGACAGTGGTCGCACACCATCATAAGTCCTTCCTCTGTTAGTCCATCGGAGCTCAGACAAAGCTCTCTGAACAGGGGATACACTCTAAATCACGTCATTCATGTTCAAGTAGCGCCATCAGTGAATGTACCGAAGACGTGGGAAAGCGCTGAGCTGGGCTACGGCTGCATCCGTAACAGAACTTCTCTTCAGCCTAAGCACCTCCAACATGAATGCACAGGGGGAAGCCGCCAGCGCGGTCACCACTTCATCGCATGCTCTGGAATCAATCTCAGCGAGTATCAACGACAAGGGAGGGTGATTTGTGAACTTCACCTTGTTCTGTTGAGGTTTACTGCACAAGGAGCTTGTGGTCGCCATAACATGAAGAACTCCACCAGTGCCTCAACAGAAAGGAAGTCCTTGCAGCTGTAATGTGATGAACGAGTTTTATGGTCAGGCAAGAACAAGAGAACGCACTATCGGAGTTAAAAACGTTCAGGGTACCTGAATTCAACCACTCGAAGACCATGAAGGGCAGCCACAAGTGGAAGGGTATGGTCATCAATCAGGTTCAGCTTCATGGCCTCCTCAAAGAATAGTTCTCCCGTAGGACCCAGTGTTTGGCCCATCTTGTTGGCCTTACTGCACATGACTCAGTAGTAAGTTTCGGATAAATTGACACAAAGGAAATAACAACTTTGGTTGCCTTCCCCCGGGTCCAACTCGTTATGTACCAGTGTGCTGCATCGGAGTTGGACCGGTGAAGGCAACCAAAGCGCAAGAGAATACTTCGTGTGGCCTGTTCACGCAGTGACAAAGCCATGGCAGGAACTGTGAAAATTGGAATTGTTTCAAAAAAAACATGGCTCTCTTTCAAAGTTGATTTTCTTTTTTTTTTCTTTCTTTCGTACATATTAATATTGTCATGATGGCGATGGCCACAGTAGAGCAAGTTGTTCTCCGCCTGTGGGCCACGGCCTTGGAAAAGCAGGCAAGAGAGGAACCGGATATCGACGACTGGCGAGGCCACGGGCGCAGCATGGTGCCGGAGCGGCACTTGGTCAAGGCCGCGCGCCGGTTACTGGTTCTGGGTCTCAACCCCGCTGTGCTACTTGATCGTTTCTTGGAGGACACGCAGCAGCAGGACGAACTCAGCCTACATCTCATACTTCAGAAGGCACTGTTAATCCAGCTTATCCAGCACTACCGGGAGCTCCTGGGTGATGACGATGATGAACATGATGACTATGAAGTGCCACAAGAAGTGACGTATGAAGAGCTGTGGGAATGGCTGTTCATCGCGCCTGGACCTCACGCTTGTCTCACCTTCCTGCGTGCTGATGACGATTGCGATCACGATGATGCTGATGAACATGATGATCGTGGCCGAAAAGATCGTCTTCCTGGGCTCCGAGAGGAAGAAGAAGAAGAAGATGATGATGATGATGAAGAGCACAAGAAGCCATATCCTGACATCGAGTGCATGAAGCGCAGCATCTTCGGCTATCTGGCACCGTGCTTGTGCGGGAGGAGTGTCGCTCTAGACCGATGCACCGTCGAACGCATGCTTCACAGGCTCAGTCACACACCAACACCCACGCCCAAACGCAATGTGGGATATTGGCCAGAGCATACAGTGCTCACACTTGCCTTGAGCAAGCATGGTGCTCATCCAATCTTGCTTATCTCCTCTCTCTGTTTGCATGATGATGGAAGTTGTGCGTGGTGCTGTGGTGATGTGTTGAGAATGATGACAACTGATGGATGGTGATGAAACAGAGGTGACACGGTCAGCAATGGGCGACATTTTGTTGAAGTGCGAGAAAGAGCACATCGTGATCGGTTCGTGCCCACTCTTCTTTGTTTGTCCAACAACAATTCTCGATCATCACACTTGCTTGTTTGATTGATTTCATGCAGAAGCGTTCAATGTCTTGCGGGGGGTGGCGGCTCCCCTGACGCTTTACTATGATGAAGTGCTCGCAATCACCATGGATCACGCATCAACACCTGTACGACTTGCTGCACTCGCCACGCTTGCTTCCTACCCAAGAAGGAACCGGGAGCGCTCGCAAGATTACTATCGGGTACAGTTTGGACCATCCAATGGACCCATCAGCAAAGCAGCAGTGTTGTGGCGCACGTGGAGACAACACACTGACTGCTTCGTTGGTACCATGGATTGGGCGGCAGGTATTGTCTCACTTGTGCCTCAGGGAACGAGACCTTGCTGTGCGTGCCACGGCCTATCTGCATTTAGCTGCATGCGCCCAGCATCGGCCTGGCAAAGGTATCAAACTTGGCATCAAGGCCATAGAGGTACCACGAAACGTTGCTTGCTTGTCTTCACTACCAGCCTCATTGCAGTACTTTCCTACAATCGATGGCAGGATGACCGATCAACACTGGTGAAGGTAGCTGCCATGCGTGCAATCGACAAGTGCGCAAGCCTTGGGCGTCACCACTTCAAGCCTGGTGTATTTGCAGCGTTGCTTTCAAGGTTTCTCACCATATACCAGAATCATCATCACACATTCATCCCATTTCTGAAGTGATGAACCGCGTGGGGTTGTCGGTACAGAATCGCCGGTGTATTGGCGAGCTACTTGATCAAGACTGTCGAGGCAAGGAGCCTGACAACCCTGGTCATCGATTGCATTGTCAACAATGTGTCGACATGTGAGAGGCACTTCTCTATGCTGCCTACTGAACTAACGGAGAGAATCAATGAGGCGCTGCAAGAGCAAGAATGCCACAGTACGTTGTCAGCTACCACATGAGTGCTCTTGAGGCCCTTGATCAAAAGTTCGTGCCTTTTTAGAGTGGGGAGACACTCTAGAGCCCAGTTTGCGCGAGCAACTCGGCGCCACACCAAGCAAGGACCTTCATTTACGTGCAAGACGATACATGAGACACTTTCTTGGTAGCTGTGGTCAATTCCACATGCTGATGAGACCGATCATCGAAGCACGATTGCATGATACAAGCTGGCTCATGAGGTACATGCCGACAAGTTGGTCGTCACTCAGGACCTTTTTTTTACCTCACGCACGCTATGCAGGGAGAGTGCGATGATCATGTTGCGCTTATTATGTGAGTCAAAACAAAGATTGGAATATGTGGTCGGCCAGCTCGAAAAGATCATCAGCATGGCTCACTCGCATCCTTCGGTTTGTCATCCTCCACCTGCAAGACTTGAGTTTGTTGGATTCTGATGCACCTCGTGGAACACAACAGGCCAGAGTGCGCGCAGCGAGCTCAATGGTGCTTCACCACCTGGCCAGGTTCAAGCTGAGCAGATATGATATCTTGAGTGCTTTGGCCACACATCTTCCTGATGAGCAGCATCCCAAGGCACTGCGTCGTCTCCTACAAGCGCTCCGCCAATGTTGTAATGTGCACATGGATAATGAATGGGTTTTGGGTCTTATCCGTCCGGTCTTCGATCGCGCCACCCAAATCTACGCTTCATCATCGTCATTATCGTCATGCACATCACCAACATCGGTATGGACCTGCCCTTTAAGCGTATTCTGGCAATTGGTGATCGTTCATCTACTTGATTTGTCTTGCAGCAGAAGGAGGAAGATGAAGCTGTTGAACAAAATAAGGTGGCAAAGGCAGCATTCAAACTCATCAAGCACGTGATCAATCAATGTAAAGACTCAGTAGCAGAAGGTACCTCTATCGCAAGTACCATGTTGTTTGCTGGTAGGCCGTGAGGGACTTAACCTGATGTGTTTTGAATCTTTCAGAAGACACATCAGAATTCGTTCTTTTCATTGGACGCAGTGCGATGAGCATGGTGTTAGGGCAACTTGGTGGCGAAAGGACAACGTACCCAACAGGACACTACGTCAAGATGCTCTCTTGTCTGCAGCTGTTTATTCCTCTCTGTACGATCACGCTAAGCTTCCCTCTGAATGTGATCATGCTATGGCTGACTGGCTCACCACTTTGCTTGATTGTGAACGCAGTGGGGAGAGATGGAGTTGAACCGTACCTTAGGGAGATTCTCCAACTCATCTTCCGAGACATCGAGTGGCTAGTGAACATCGCCACGAAGCACTCGAGCTCTCCCGAAGGAGAGGGGAAACACTGGTTCCCCTTTCGTCAGAACGTGCGAAGCGGTCTCGCGTACAACTTGGATGCGATTAAAGAGATGTTCAATCTTGGCGTTGATGTGCTGGCAATAGTTCCTGCCAGCGCCCTATTGACCATCATTGTTAAGATTTTCGAGGTACATTCCGTCAGCTTGGAACTTAGCACGCAAAAGCCAGCACTGACCCAGTTGATCCATTCTCAACCCAAGATATGCGACTACCTGGCTTTCAGTAGTGCTGAGCACGAGTTGATCGGACATCTGGTGAAGCTGGCTCCTCGTGAGGTCGAGAATTGTTCGGAAGAGACCAAGCGGGTCATCCGCAGCTCTTTCCACTCCTTTTACGATTCGTCTAGTCATGTGGTCATCTTACAGAGAATATACTGGGCAGGTATGTTCTCATCGTGTTTAGCCCTGATGATGTCTTTCCTGTTGCTGACGATGGGTGGCGGATGGGTGGATGCGCGGTGTGACCAGGCCATCTTGATTGCTACTGCCCTAGCGTCCTCACTCCTGAGTGGGTGTCCAAGTTCACCTCCCCACTGCGACACCTCATCACGTGCACAACGACCGACAGCAAGCATTGGTGGCACCTGGCGATGCTAGGCCTCTTGCACCTGGGTCGCCGCTTTGCGACGTCAATGCGAGTCGAGTTGGCTGCAGGCCTTCTTGCCAACACCCTCAGGCACAAGAAGTTCCCAGATAACTTGGATCGCAAGGAGAAGACAAACTCAGTCATCGGGTGGGCTCGTCTCGTATCCGTCCTCATGAATCCTCTTCCCGACCAACCACCTCTGTCTCCGATAGAAGCCATCAAGACAGCATTCTTCATGCTCGACTATGCGTTCAACTTCGAACCTTGCCTTCTCGTGCACCACGATGGCGACCATGATGACGACGATGGTGAGGAGTCTGCTGTCAAGAAGGCTATGGTTGGTGCTCTGCAATCAGTCTTCACCGACCACACCCTGGACACACTTACTGGCATGAGTCTTGCTAAGTTGGCCATAAAAGTCGATCTCGACAAGCTGGTCATGCTCGCGGGAGAGTACTTGCTCGAGATGGAGGAAGACCATGACGAGATAACACATGTGAAGAGCCTCATGCACAGAGTGCCGACCCTGTACGGCCGTAATCCATTCTTCACACTGCTTGCTCACTAAGATCGAGTGGCGAGTGTCGATCGACTGACCAATATTACATACTTTTGTGGCTAGGGTGGCGAAGGATAAAATGGAGCCTGACGAAGATGAGCATGGCTGTGAAGAGAACGAGGACTAGCACGACTAAGAAGGCTGGAATCATCCCTTCCCTTGCTGGCCATCATTTGATGAGGATAGCAAATCGGTACAATCACATTGATGACATGTACTGGAGATAACTTCGAAGCGTAGGTAGACGGGAAACAACTAGGTCACATCTCTGATGAGGCGAACTTGAGAGGAATCACCCACGACTCCTGTGGTTCGAGGATTGTACCTGCCATCACCACCGGTTGAGGTTTCCCCACCGGCGCAATGATAGCAGCCTACGTGAGCGGGCCAAAGATCGCTTCACTGTTGAGTGGATCTGCCAGGAGGATGGGTTGCATGGGGTGCGCCTGGTTGTGGGCCTGGATCGCTGTGTGCTGTGCTGAGGTCCAACTGGCGTACACACAAACACTCAGACATAGAATACTTGTTTTCCATCCATCAGGCCTTCCACTTCCAGGAATTGGTGACTTGGATCTGCATCAATTGTCAGCATAGCACTGTGCCCAGTGGTGCCTACTATCATACCAGTGTGCTTGCTATAGCTGATGAAGAACGGGTGAATGCCTGATAAAGCAAAGCAGAACATGAGAGAAGTTATGAGGAGTGTTCAAAGCATATGCAGAAGTTAGTGTTATCCAATGTGTGGAAGCTATGGCCTTGATCTGTACAGTGACCAGACACAGTTGCCTGTTAGGCACCATGGCAAAGAAGGCAAAACTGTTTCGAAATTTTTTGGATTTTTCGGAAAGTTAGACTGAGAATAGCAAAAATATGTCTTCTTTCTTGCGGTGAACTCCCTCTTCTGTTGAGTTTCCTCCATGCTGTCGTCCTTCTCGCACCACTTGGACCACGTCCTACCTCCCGCCATGCTTCGCTCCTTTGTGCTGCACACAACCGGCACCAACAGCACACCCACGCCCACCGTCTTCTTCTGGCGACGGCCGTGGGGTGGGACACTGGTGTCTCTGGGCGCGTGCGTGGGGCTGACTTGGGTGCCCTACTTCCTCTATCGTCGCATGTATGTTCGCCGACTGGGCTCTCGGGCCTGGGACACCATCGAGCCGAGGACCAACATATTTAGGTACTAGAATTAAAAAATAATTTTGTGATATTATTCCTTTTTGATCAATGCATTTTATTTAATATCTCATCATGATGACGTTTCTTTCCAGGGCTGAAGATGAGGAACACAGGGAGAGTGTCCTTTCGTACATGCGGTACACGTCTGATGATCATGATGAATGTGGAAATATCATGCATTCGTCATCATGGGTGACATAGTTATCGAGTCAAAAGTAGTCCTTGACGTTGCTAATGAGTATGTGGCGATGTAATACGTAACACAGGCGCTGCCTTGCCGCGCATGCAAATGGGATCGAGTCGTTTCCTGTATACGCCACAGCCATACTGTTGGCTATCATCACTCGGGTAGGTGATCACGAACCATCTGGTGAAGGAACCTGACGGCTTTCGTTTGCATTGACAGGTGGACGCCCGCGTGGTGGACAAGCTAGCCTGGATTTACGTTCTTTTGCGCATCCTTTATACCTTGTTTTATGTTTATGGTATGTTTATCTGCAACCTGTGTCTCTGTCAAGTTTCTAACCAAGTCAAAGGATCAAATGCTTTTGTGGCAAAGTTGCGCTCGCTATCTTGGATAGGGAACTGGGTCATCATCTTGGCACTCTACTGGAAGAGCCTGCAGCGTGTTCACCGACTGTCCATCAGCACTTAATACATTCTTGTGGCCTTTGAAGGAAATATTTTTTCTCTTTCCTTTTCATTGTTGCACTGCCGGCAATCAGAATCAGCAGCACACGCATCGTACACACAATCATGGCTGCCCCTCCCATGCAGGCTCCCATCCTTGTTCTCAGTACGTAGTGGGCCCTGTTCCCGGCCTTTTTGTCTTCACTACGCATAGCGTGCCGCTTTTTTTGTTTTGCATAATGTTTCTTTGATCTTTATTTAAAAATTGACATCATCAATGTGAATGAAAGTACTGACTTGATTGCATGTGCGGTGCAGCCGAGAACACCAAGCGCGAGAGCGGTCGCAAGGCGCAGAGGAACAACATTGCCGCTGCCAAGGCCGTATGTAGCGTGGTGCGAACCGCGCTCGGCCCCCGCGCCATGCTTAAAATGATTCTCGATAGCATGGGCGGCATCGTCCTTACCAACGACGGCAATGCCATCCTCCGCGAGCTGGAGGTGAGCCACCCCGCTGGTAAGAGCATGATTGAGCTCAGCAAGACTCAGGACGAGGAGGTAGGCGACGGCACCACCTCCGTTATCATTCTCGGTAGGCCTACTCCCCCTATGTGGAAATCTTGCATTTTACGTCGCAGGGAGTTTTGATCGCAATTGAATTGAGGACCCTTGCTGATAATTTTCTCTTAATTGGGATGCGTTGGGGCGCATGCCTCGCATCTGGATCTAATCGGCAGCCGGTGAGATGCTGACTGTGGCGGAGCCCTACTTGGAACGGAACATGCACCCAACGGTTATCATCCGCGGTTTCTTCAAGGCCCGCGACGATGCCTTGGAGGCCTTGGACAAGCTCGCCATCAAGGTAGACATTTCCAAGCGCGAGGAGCTGCTGAGCATAATCAGGAGCTGTCTCTCCACAAAATTCGTGAGTCGCTGGATGGAACTGATGTGCAACCTTGCTCTCGATTCGGTCTCTACTATTGTTACTCTCGACGGAAACCGAAAAGAGATCGACATCAAGCGCTACCTGAAGATTGAGAAGGTGCGTGAAGAACAGCTCATGCGTGGGTGTTGCGTTGGGCGCTGACGGTCGCGGCTCTTTGTATGTCAGATTCCTGGCGGCGAGCTGGAGGACAGCTACGTGCTCAAGGGAGTCATGCTTAACAAGGACGTTCTGCACTCGAAGATGAGGCGAAGGATTGAAAACCCTCGCGTCCTCCTCCTCGATTGCCCCTTGGAGTACACGAAGGGCGAAAACAACATTATGGTGGATGTTTCCAAGGAGAGCGACTGGACCGCAGTGCTGAAGGCCGAGGAGGAATGGGTGAAGAAAACGTGTGACCATATCATTGCCTTCAAGCCCGATCTCGTAGTCACCGAAAAGGGTATTTCCGGTACGGCCTTCCCCATGCTTCTTCTGTTTTGGTGCGTAACTCACACAGCATTTTGCAACATCGAAGATCTGGTGCAGCATTACTTCGTAAAGAACAACATCACTGCGCTCCGCAGACTACGCAAGACTGATAACAACAGAATAGCTCGGGCAACTGGCGCCGTAATTGTGAACAGAGTTGAAGAGATCAAGGAAACCGACCTGGGTACCAAGTGCGGCCTCTTCGAGGTCCGAAAGATCGGTGATGAGTACGCTTTCCCTCTTTTTCTTCATTAATATCCAACAGTGCTGTGATGCTTACGTCTGGAGTAATATGAAGCTTCTTATGATTAAGCTTTATGTAGTGGATTACTGAGCACTACATAACTTCATTCACCGCTAAGCTGCAAGCTTGTGCGTATACTGACCTGATGTTTTCAATCCGCTCTAGGTACTTCTCCTTCCTGGAGGATTGCAAGGACCCCAAGGCCTGTACCATTTTGCTGCGCGGTGCTAGCAAGGACGTCCTTAAAGAGGTTGAGAGGAATCTTCAGGTACGATTGTTTTGCCACCCCTTTGCATGACTATTTTTCTCACATCAAATTTCTCTTTCGCTTTTACAGGATGCCACATGTGTGGCGCGCAACATCCTGCTCGACCCGCGTCTGTGCCCTGGTGGCGGAGCCACTGAAATGACCATCTCTCAGGCGCTTCGGGAGAAGTCCAAGTCTATTGAGGGCGTGGAACAATGGCCTTACATTGCCGTTGCCAATGCTCTTGAAGTCATCCCAAGGTAACCACCACTTTATCTTCACAACCCGCCAAAGCAAAAAGGCTAACTCATCGAACTCTCAAGAACTCTTGCCGAAAATTGCGGCGCTAGTGTTGTGCGCGTGCTGACGGAGCTCAGGGCGAAGCACGACGAGGGCAAGAACCCAACATGGGGCATTGATGGCGTCAAGGGAACTCTTGCGGACATGATGAACTTGGGTGTGTTTGAACCCTACTCGGTCAAGGCTCAGACGATCAAGACCTCCATTGAGGCTGCCTGTCTTCTGCTTAGAGTGGATGATGTGGTGTCGGGCATGAAGAAGAAGGACCGCAACTGAGCGTTCTCCCTTTCTCGTGTACCTCTTTCAGCGTTCAAACACATTCTCATGAACATCGTGCAGGGAGAAAGCGGAGGTTTTTGATTGGAATCTTTACATACAAGAGGGGATTGTCAAGAAGTTTTCTCACTTGGCATAGTAGTTGGTCTTGCCGTCTGCTTCCTCCGCGTCGCTGTCGTCCTTCTTGAAGCAGGGTAGCGGGCAAGGGATGAAACAGAAGCACCATTCCGCTTCCTCGTAGCATCGGCACAGATTACAGCAGATTAAGTAACAATAGTCTCCGCCGAGCAGACTTCGCTCCACTCTCAATACCACCGATTCATCCTGTTCTTCTTCCTGTACACTGTCTGCGTCGGCCTTGCCTTGATCCCTCCTGTGTGCAATCAACCAATTCATTCGCGTGCATCACCAATTGAGTTTCATTCATCAAAGGATGATTGCATGGGGAAGTGGCCTTGTACACTGGAGGAATGACACCATAGTCGGCAAGCGGTCGATCGCCAGTGAGAGCGCGATGACCACAGTAGAGGGACTGCTTATTTGGCGAGAGTCCGGTACGCTGTGTACCCAGAGTCAGCACAACGTTCAGCAGGGAACGTGGACGTCATTACAAAAGAGAAGATGAAGATGAAAGCAAGGGAAGATGGAAAGGGAACCTTCTGCACGGCTCGCTTGATGGAGGACAACTTTACAGTTTCGACCACACGCAGGGCGAGGAGAGACCCTCCCGGAAGCTCCAACTCCAGTCGCACCCGGCGCTCCTCCTGCTCCGTCAGCAGCTGCTCGTTGTCCATCACTTGGGGTCTCGCTACAACTGGCAAATTAATTTGTTCTGTTGCTAAACCATTTGGAATTTGCGTTTCACTTGTTGAAACGGTTTCATGAAACACAAACAGCTTGGATTACGCTAAAACTCTTGTTTCGAAATTTTTGAAACAACTCAGCTGTCCCTGAGGTGAGTCTCCCCTCTATCATAGTCCACGCCAGAGACTTTGTTTTACTCTCTCTTCGGCTGGAGGTAAGTGAGTAGCGCGACAAGGATCGTCTTGCATTTCTGGGTACGGATGCTGCCGGCGGAACGCAATGCATCGTGGCCATCGGTGATGGTGATGCATTCCTCAAGGACGATCTCAGTAATATTCTTCCACAAGGCTTTCTGCAGGTGCAAAGTACTAAAACTGGCCCTGGTCCTGCTGCATGGCTCTGAAGTAAAAGGCTCTTCTTCAGTGTGCCTTGCTGTGTTTGCTCCCGTCCGCTTCTGTGTAAGGTTTGAGGGGAGTCGCCACAACTAATTGGTTGCACACGGATTGTCCACTCCGCCAAGTCAAAGGAGAACCACGATCCAAGCGAAGGCAACGTGCAGGAATTCTCTGAATGATCCTAGGGGCCACTGGTGGGCTTTGGCTGTGTCACTCCATTCCTCAGTTGTATGTTAGGAACAGCTTGATTGTGTTTTGCGAGTCAAGTATCATGGCTTTATACGTTATTGTGTTCCTTACGAGCAGAACATTACGTCTTCACGTACGCGCCTTACTGTGAAGTGCCCGGCTTACGGAGGGTAGTGTTGTCAGTCTTGAGGGCAAACCTGGACCGTAAAGAATACCTCAGCGCGGTGCAATGAGAACAGGATACAACTTAGTACGCACCATTGATTTCGACACTTAACTGCAGCCTTCCGCACGACTCTCTTGGGGTCATCCAGGGCTTTCCCGAGTTCGTTTGTGACTGAGACATGCCTCTTAAGTTTCGAAATGAGATAAGGGTGAGGAGAAGCTACGCACTCTTCTTCTGATAAGGGAAGATCTTGTAAAACGGAAGCGTGATGAATGACGACAAACACTCAAGTGCTGCTATCCGAATGCCCTGTAGTGTAAGGTTCCCGGTTAAGACGTACTGTCCCAGTGATTATGGAAATGGTTTGTACCATCTTTGGCTTGAATGTGCAGAGTCGTAAGAGTTCGGGTATGAAGGCCGACAGGTGCTGGCTCACCATATCAGGTGCTTCAGTGACGAGCATGGAAAGAGTTTTGAGTGTGGATGAGATAAGTCCTGGATCTTGAGACGCTATTGATTGAACAATAAGCGGCATGACCTACAAGCAAATTGTCATGAGTTGATGGCACAGATGAAATGGTGAGGAATGAATACTACCGTATGAAGTTCAGAAAGTAGGACTGACTTTGGTATATGCTTGAGAAGGTAGGAAATAGCTAGGAGGTATGAGGGTTTGACAGGAGTTGGGGCACTGTGGAAACCCTGTAGTAGGGTCGGAAGCATTTCGCTAAAGAATCGCTGTTTGTATAGGATCTGGTGTAGTTGCGGAGACAGTTAAGTCTTCTCATTCTGTTCACTGTGCCTGACATGTGCGTACTCGTATACGAGAGCTTGTATTGGCGTTAAGTAGATTCTGCGATTCTCCAAGAACTACGTCCATCGCTTGTGCTGCGATGATCGACAACCTTGAAGAAGCGGACTGTCAGCCTACATTTAAGTGAGAGTAAGGACATTCAGTAAGCAAAGTACTTTTTGTTTTCCTCTTCCTTGGTAGATGAAAGCAGAGTAATCAGGTTCGTGGCTACCTCCTTGCTCTTAGGATGTCCACGCATTACTAGCGCCTTAGCCAACTAATTTTGTAACTATTCATGAGACTTGCTGCTGAGATAAAATCACTGCGAATACGAACCCAGGTGAGAGTGCGTAGTGCATCAGCTTGCTCTTGGAATGGTGCAGCCGAGTCTTCATTGAGCTTGCGCTGGAGCTCTGGTAGAACTTGGGCTAAGAATTCATTTAACTCAGCAGAGTCTGTACGTTACTGTTAGATGGAAGTGGAATTGCACATCCAGCCGAGGGGTTTTGTCACCTTCTGGGAGTTTGTTGACCACAGCTGCTAGTCCCTGAGAGGCTGACAGTGCTATCGTTTCACGCATCTTGACGGCAGCAGTGCTATTGGCGAGGGATCGAGTGTCGGTTAATGCGTACAACCGGCTTAGAACCTCATCCACAGAAAGCAGTGGTGTCTGATAACAGAGTAAATTAGCATAAAGCAACAATAAATAGAAGAGAACTGGGTACATCGCAATGTGCAGAGCCAATCACAGCAGAAAAAATCCTAACAAGAAGCTGTTGGGCAGTTGGCGCCTCAGGATCGAGAGGATGAAAAGCTTCAACCTGTAGTAAGCAGTTGTTAGCATAGCATACAAAGTGCTGTCCCTGGGTGGCGGTGACCTACGTTGTGAACGAAGTTATCCGATTTGCCGTGAAGGAACAAAGTTACAATAGAATCAACAAACTGAGCACGGACTGAGCCAGCTTCAAGTCCCCGAGTGATAGAACCGAAGATGCGCATAGCGGAGTTCAATGCATGCACATAATCAGTTGACCCTGCACTGGTTGTTTGCTGCCAATGAATTAAGATAAGAACAGGCAGGATTGCGGAATGTGAAGGGGAGTACTATTGTGGAAGTCTCATTTATCAGCAGTCTAAGGATTACTGGACAATGATGCGCCGCCCACTCGTTGGAGTCATAAGAGGCACCCGGAGCGGTGATGATTCGGGACATTGTATCAAAAATATGTGCTGGAATAGAAATCTCTTTGCTGTCTGAGCTCTCGTGCTTGATGTCTGGTGGAAACTTAAGCATAAGATAGCAATTGGGGACCACAGTCAAATATGATGTACCAGCCCATTGCGACTCAGCGACTTGGAGTAGCTTTGGCACGATGACTTGGCACAGAGAAGGCTCGGAGGCCAACACAGCTAGTGCGCCGAGCACGGAGGAGACCGCCGATCCATCAATTTCTTCGCTATTTTCCTCACCTTCGGGGCGTGCTATTGAAACAAACATCAGCCTGTTTGTCAGATGTTGTGCGGGCGAATCAAGAATACGATACGTTGAGGTACAAGATTGGCAGAGTCAACTTTGATAGCCGTCACAGCGTTGATTAATGCTGGCAGTGTAAACCGCTCTACTAGTGCAGCCTTACCAGCCTGGTGAGCAATCACATCTAGTGCTCGAAGTGCGTTTGACCTGCGTAAGGCGGTTTCAATGCACTTGACCAGCGTAAATCAAACACGGCGACCCTTACCGAACAATAGCATCTTTATCGTCCAGTACGGCTTTAGTAAAATGAAGCAAGACTATTTCGCTCTGCACATATGTCCGGTTAGTAATCACCTACATTGCACTGAACATGAATATAGGTGAGCCAACCTGAGAGTCATCGAGAAGATCGGCAGAAAGGAGACTGCGCAAGCCAGTAATTGCCGATATTTTGAACTTGGCCAAACCTATCGAGCTATCTGAAGTCTACATACAGATATACATATCTGTTAGCTGAGTTGATCGACCAGAAGAGAGTCCAAACGGCGATCATACAAACACGCCAGTAAATGTTGTGAAGAGCTGGTCGCGATAAGGCCGCAAGGGATGATCTTCCATGGTAAGCTCTATCGTGATGTATGTTAGATGGTGTTAATGCCCAGCAAAGTTATCGTGGGTATGAGATCTATACCAAACTGGCTAGCTGCCACGAAGTTAATGATGAGATCAAGCAGAGACTGCTTGTGTGAAGGTCGTTCCTCGACCTTGAACTGTCTAAGCAGGACTGGAAATGTATCCTTCAGGATTTCCTCGCACGCGCGTACTGAATTAAAAAGCGTTATGTGAGCAGCTCAAATACACGACTGTATATGCAGGCAGCAATACCCGAGGCGCTGGCCGCAGACTGCAATATCTTTCCACAGGAGATCGCAATTTTGGAGTCTGGCGAGCGCAGCTCGTGCAAGCATTGGTTGATTAGAGGCTCGAGAAACTCCTGAATGGATACCATTACCCACTGTCTTGGCCACAGTATCTAAGCAGGTGACACGTACCCTAAGGTTGGATGACACTCGTGTGCCAGACGCAATTGTCACTACATCTGAAGAGAGAACCTTCGTTAAGTCTGCCACAGTTTCGAGTGCCTTGTCCACAACGCGAGCCTCCTTTGATGTGAGAACCTGAAAAAAAGTTAGCTTGTTAACCAATCAATCTCCAACTCAGCAAACTTACCTCAGTGCGTAGAGCTGGCCAAATGTCTTCCACATACCTAGATATTGTAAGGGAGCCGTAGTTCTTGGCGCACTGCGCGAGCGTCTCGAGAGCATCAAGCTGAAAATAGTGCATGAGTAGTTTTTTGCGCATAGGCGAGCTCGTGAGTAAGACCGGTACCTTAGTTTCCGTAATTGTGGAAGATTCCTTGTCGAGAAGGAAGGGGATGGTGAATTGAGCGAACTCAGAAGATGAAGCAAAGCATGCCCTGGAATCAGGCTTAGGAGTTGCGCCGTCCATATCTGTACATGTAATTACGTTACCTTAAATTCTGCACAAGGGCCTCCTTTGTGATTCCGTAGGGATCGTTCGGCTTAGGTGTGAAGGTGACAGGAAAGTAAACGGATACAACTTCGAAGAGTTCCTCGGCAAAACGCACAAACTCGGGAATGGTACGGACGACAGAGACAAAGGACTTGAAGCCTGTCACAAGGTTCCTTGGATCACGCTCGCCATCAAGTACGCGCACAAAGGAAAAGACAAAGTCGGCTTTGAGAGACCGCGCAGCTGGAATCAAAATTATGTCAGTCATGAGCCAGGGTTAAGTGATGAACAGGACATACCAGATGTATGTTTGTCCAATACCACAGAATAAATTTGAAGAAGACTCATGCGCGCCGGCTGGGAAAGTGACACCATATATCCTTGGTCGACCACCTCCGCGGTGATACTGCAGCAGATGACCGATGAGAATGGTGCAATCAAGAGTGGTGTTAGCAATCATTACCTTCGTACGATATTGATCACGTCATTTTCGTTTACTTGATGGTGTTCCAAAAGTGCCAGAATGCCCTTTAGCACCTCGGAGATGGAGGGGAAGTCCTAGAGGTGGACATCCACTCAAAGAATCAGTGCACTGTCTTGAATGTTCATCAGGAAGGAATGTCAAATTGTACCTGCAAACGATCAGTATAAAAAGCGGCAAGAAAGTGGACCGATCCCTCATCCATACGTAGATCAGGTAGACGTCCGATGACCTCGGACAGGAGCAGCGTAGCTGAAGTGAGAGAAAGGGATACAGCAGTTGGTGAGTGCTTGACTATCAGCATGCTGTCACTGTTTGCAGCTAGTAGGATGGCCGCACCTCTTCCACGGACCACCTCATCCTTGGACGGCAGATAGTCCGCCATGCTCTCCACCAGCTGATGCAGGGTCACCCTTCCTCCGCTGATGCCTGCCCATTTTTTTTCATTGTTAGAGAAATATATACAATAAATCACCAAATCAATCAATAAATACATAATAAAATTATATTTTTGAAAGAAAGAAAATAATTGTTTTCCCAGACGATTATGGGGATTTTTGAAAAATGTCAATTGGAAACTGTGGATTCGGATTAAATGAAAATTTGTTGCTCTTATATTCATCCAACAAACAAAGAAAACTACTTACGCAGAAGCACGTCATTGAGGGCATCGGTGCGTTGCGCATCCCCCTTCTCTGGATCGACAAAATCGTCAATTGTGGCCACCAGCGCACGCTCCGCCATCTTGCGTGTACACGAGGCACTACACAAGGAAATTGTATTTTCTCTGATTTTCCCTATTTTCCTTCAAGGGAATATCTGTGGCATTCAAGGACATGCTGTTCACTGGTGCTGGACGATCACGCGCTCGTCGGGCATCATCATCATCATCATGCACATCATCATGCACATCATGCACATCATGCACATCATCATCATCATGCATATCATCATGCACATCATCATCATCATCATCATCATCATGCACATCATGCACATCATGCACATC
>CDEZ01017878.1:0-12584 GCA_000826365.1 Acanthamoeba royreba | reverse complement strand
CGGAACTTTGGTGCCGTTTACGCCTATCCCCTCTACGCTGAATCAGAATTCTGCAAATGACAATACTGGCCCAAGACCTGCTGAGATCAAGAGCTATGCTCCAGAGTCAGGGTACTTTACGCGTGGCTGTTGGTACCTATGAAACTGTCTTACACTCGCCATGGGCAGCCCATCGACAGATTATACCAAGATGATTCTCGTATATAACGGTTTCCAGTTGAGCGACGACAAAAGCTACCGCTTCTCCTGCCTCTTCGAAGAGGTGTCTGTGCCGTGCACGGTAAGTGATGCGGACTCTCCACAAAATCCGAAAATGACAGTATAACTGAATCGGGTTGTATGTTCGTAGGAGATCGCGCCGGGAGTGGTTCAGTGCCAGGTCCCGCCTCACAAACCTGGTATCGTATACTTTTGGCTCGCCTGCATTGAAGAAGGCAGTGATTCAGGTGCGTACGTCTGATTTCGTTGGGTGTATTCGCTGATATTAACTTTCCGAGAAGTAGTCGATCTCACGGCGCTGCCGAAGGACAGCGACAGTGCGCAATATTCCCAGCCCGTTCCATTCTATTACACTCCTATGGATCCATCTGGTATTGATAGCCCTCGCTTTCCGAGAGTGGAATGGCGCGTTTAATCGTTATGATCAATCATTACAGGTCGCTTATCATTGGCTTGGGAGCTTGTTGGACACAATGACATCCAATCGGTGATGAGACATTATAAATACAATGTTAAGGAACTCGATCTTTCCAACAACGGTCTTACGTACGCTAGCGTATATCTCACGTTTGTCAATGCTCTTCTCATCGTAGACCACCATATAGGAATATCGACTTCTTGGAGGGCTTTAGGGAGCTGAATACGCTGATATTGGATAATAATCACCTCACTCACGAAACCAAGTTCCCGTCCATGCCCAAGCTACGAACTCTTTCCATCAACCACAACTGGTACCACACGGCTTTTTGAATAGAATGGCCTTGAAGATACCGCTGCTCGTCTAATTGCACCATCGTTTTTATTTTTAATACAGGGTTATCGAGATAGATAAGTTCATGGATAACCTAGTAGCATCAGCTCCTAACCTTCGCTACTTATCAACGCTGCATAATGCAGCCTGCCCCTTCTTCTCTTCTGCCAAGCACCATTACTACAACTACAGGTGCGCTAATTGTGTTCTATCGCCTTCGTCCTTTCCATATTCTGATGATTGATCACCGGCAGAATCTACATTCTGAGCCGTCTGCGTAAGTTGACGCACTTGGACAGTTCTCCTGTCACTATGGAGGAATGGAGGCATGCCGAATGCATAATGCCGAGTGGAGAACCGGCGCCCAGCACTCTGGAGTTCAACCTGGACGATGAGGTACCCGCACCGGTCGTATGATGTTTTGTGGGCGTACTCAATTTGCGACCGTGTCTGCAGGACCTCTGAGGTGCCTCAAGTGCGAGAAGCTGAGCTATGTTGTGTAGCTCCTCGCTTCCACATAATGAGACAAGGTCTTGACCTTATCCTTTTCAACTGCATATTAGCTTGTAAGTACTTGCTACGTTTCATTCTCCCTTTTGTAAGATGATCTATTACCGCAACAAGACCGGTGGTCTTTGTTTTCCCTTTGCTTTTCTTCTTGTTCCTTTGCGAAAAACTTTTCTCTTCCGGAACCGTTTCGTAAAATTTTCATGCATTCCTTTCATACTTTCGGAAGCACAGCGTGTGCCAATCAGAAGTTTGAGATTGTTTGCGTGGCCAAACGTAAACCGTTTTCGGAGAGTGTTTCCAACAACGTCTCGCGAGAGTCTTCTTCTTCTCTCAGAACAACAACAAAACACATCATCTTCTTCGGTGTGGTGTTTCATATTGTGTTTCGGATCAAATCAAAGCCAAAATCCAAAGACTTAATCGAAATCGATTTGGGTTTCCCTCTTCATGAGTTCCGCGCCTGCCCAACCCACTTCCCCGCCTCCGACCCTTCCGCCCGCCGCGCTTCATCCTGAAGTCGAGGCTTGGATCACCAGCAACAATCTCACCGAGTTCCTTCCCAACATTCGTGAGGCCGGTTTCACCGACATTGACTCCATCTCTACCATCACCGAGGCGTACGATCCTTCCCCATCTCGAACTTGATCGCAAAACCCATCTTAGGTCCATCGAACTCACTTTACCCCGCATCGTTTGCAGTGATGCCGAAGCCATAGGGATCACGCAGCTGGGCGCTCGTCGTCGCTTGGTGCGGGCCATCCAGCGTCTTGCCGCTTCGCTCCCGCCGTCCGACATTCCGCATCCTCATCTCACCCCGGTTCGGGCACTCAACGACTCGGGTTCAGGCAGCATGCTGGCCACGTCCCCTTACGGCGGTCACGCCATGCGCATGGCCGGCTCCCCCGAAGAGACTGATGAGGACGGAACGCCCAAGAAGAGGCGCGGACCAATGCGGTGCGGCAAGTGCCACCAGTGGAAGAAGCAGTGCCACGGCCACTGCACGGTGAGGTGCACTTCGTTCGAGTCCTGCCCCACGCAGCACAAGCGCGCCCATCCCGAGCTCAAGGAGCTAGAAAGGGAGCACCGGCGGCGGGAGGACGACGAACGAAAAAGGAAGCGTGATGAGGAGAAGGAGGAGAAGCGGAGAGAGAAGAAGGTGCGCGAGGAGCAGGGCATGCCTCTTCCCACTGTTGGACACCACGTTGGCCTGCCACCTCCTCCGCACCAGGAGTGCGTCGTGCTCGACAATGGCGAGCGAGTACTCCTCTCTGTTAAGGACGTTGCCGACGCCACTTCCGAGGTGGTGGCCAGCCTCCAGCACCACCAGGCCCACCAGCCCGTCGTCTAAAGCAGTGCCGCGGTTGACGAGCTGAGATCGCAGCTTCACGCCATACACATACTACTACTATTCGGCCAAGAGATAAGAGAGAGGAAGGGGACACCGGTGTAACAAAGAGAGACTGAGAGAAATACAATCAAATTCAATTCTGTACACTCTCTTTTGTGCTCAGTTGTTTGTTGCTCCTTGCACGTCCGGTGCTCAGCTCGCACGTGCACGGACAGCTTTGCGGGAGGCCCAACTGATGATGAGAGGGCAAAGGGATTGGGCAGCTTCGCTTCCAAGAGGTAAAAGAGCCGCTGATATCTCGCCTAGCTTGGGGTCTTCCTTCCACAGAATGGACTATCAGGTCGCACCATCGTCAAGTGCGCGCAGCCGGTCAGTTTCACTCTTCTCTTGCAAGCATGAAGATACCACAACTGAACATCATGCTTGGGCTGGTCTTCCTCTTCTGCGTCCTTTGTGCGTCTTCGTCTGACGCTTCCTCGTTGAAGCCGCCAGCGCCCCTCGTCCTGAGTGGAGGATACGTGCAGAAATTCGATGGCCTTGCTAGTGATGGCAAGGGACATGCTTTCCCACCTACGGAGCCTGAGGCCTGTATGGCGAGCGGGTGGTGGGCCTCCCAACCCACCTACGACGCCAGCAATGGTGGGGATACGCTGGGAGGAGGCATCTTCAGCTACGGAGAGCACGGAAGTGGCGAGCGAGCCCTTGGGTCTCTCTCTTCGAACAAGGTCAGGCATACGGCCTGGGGTCTGGCCTTCCGAATGGACCCAAGCGAGGCCAGTAAGGTGCGTTTCACGTTGTTGCATCGTTTGGGGGGAAGAGCTGATGCTAAATTCCTGTTCATTCGATGACTCAGTCGCAGCTCTGGGCGCTACACATCAATTATGAAGGAGAGCAATGGAGCGTGGGCGGCGATGGTACCTCGATGCTGGTCTTCGACTACAGCATTGTCAGTGAGGAGGAGTACCAGAACGGTAGCGGGTGGGGATACTATGACACGGTACTATCCCATTGTTGCATCATTGTTGCATCAAGAGAATGACTTCATGCTAACTCGCACTCAATTGCCAGACTCCTGGACTGTGGATGGTGAAGGATGAACTCACCTTCGTCAGTCCTGTCATCGGAGGGGAGGAGCGAGCGCTTAACGGAAACGATCCTGCCAACAGGAGGACGCATCAGCACATGTTGGCCATTGATGGCTGGTCTGAGAAGAAGATCCTTCAACTTCGGTAACTCGCCTCCGTTGGGATAGCCTCTGATCAGTATAACTTACGCTTTCCCAGATGGACTCATCGCAGCACTGGCGGCAAGGACCATGCACTGGCCATAGATGACTTGAACATCTCACTCTTTCGCGTTAAGCTTGCGCTTGGGCCTACTGGGCATACGGCCAAGCACTCTCCGTGGTTCTATGTCGGTATTCCCATAGCTGCCGTCGCCGGCCTAATTGTCGTGGCTGGCATGGTGGCTTTGTACACCATAAAGCGGATCAGGAACGCAAGGCGGAATCAAGAGGCTTACTCCTTGCTGAACCACCGCGAGGTGGTGGCCACTTCGGATGCTGGTGTAGAGGAAGGCGGGTATCCTGTCTTGAGCTCGTCCAGCACAAGCATCAACCCAGCAGTGCCGTACGTTGCATTTTCTTTCCTATTTGCTTGTTTGTATCTTTTCGTACCGGAGGTTACTGATGTCAATGCTGAAGTGCAGTAGCTCCAATTCCTGGCCTGTATTCCCCGTGGTTGAAGACAGCCGTAACGAGTGGTGATCAACACGAACAACAGCTCACCTTCGGACGTGAGGAGACCATTGATAGCGCTGATGAAGATGAGCAGGAGCAGGAGGCTATAGGGTGTAGGGATCGTGAGTGTCAAAGCTGCCAGGGCACGGGGCGAGAACAACCGTAAGAGTCTGGAGAAATAAAGATTCTTTCTTGTTCAAGCATAGTATGCTCTGGGTATAGCTATACTGGCCTACTCTTCTGGCTCATGATACTGAGACGACATCGGTGGCACGTAGTCACCCCTGGCGTGGTTGCGTATGACGATACAGCGGTTGCAGCGCCACTGCCACTACATCCCATAGCCACACGTTTCAGTGCCTATACCATGTACCGTGGCTAGCGTACCTGTTGAGGCTTTTTGGTGAGGCCGAGTACCGACAATGGCATGGCGACCCCACATAGGTCGCACTGTACGCAGCTCTCCTTCGCGTAGCGTGCGCGTATCTCTTCGAGAAGGTTCACCTTGGTACCCTCTCCTGCTACTCCTGCCTCAATTCGAGCCCGCTTGAGCAGTCCCTCTTCTTCTTCTTCTTCATCATCATCGTGACCAGTCCACTCCTCGGTCGTGTAGCGTGGGGCAAGGATTCTCTTACGACCATGTAGCATCATTCTTCTCCTTCTCCTTCTTGAGAAAAAACCGTGTAGTTGGTCTTCTACAAGGAGACTATGGTCTCTTCTTCATCTCTTTCTCCTCTACATGTACCAGCTCGTTTCGGACACAAGATGTATAGAAAAGGAAATGATGTACCTGCTGTTCACTTGAGTCAAGAAAGGAAAGACGATAAGCTAAAAAGGAAAGAACGAACCGGCGTCCCTTGGTGGTAGGCGCGAAGAGGCGCGACTGCACAGTCCTAATAAGGGTATAATGGAAGATATTGTGGTCGAGCAGGAGATATGTGCGTGTCACCGGTGTACGCCGTTATGGGCCTTTATTGAGGCGTGCTCTTGTTTGGCGTCTCTTCCTTCTTGGGTGGCAGGAATTCCTCAATGGAGCGGATAAGCATGTCGGCATCACGCTTGTTCAGTTTGGTGACGCGAGACGATGCGTGCCATCGGGCCCAGGAATCAGACATCACGTCACCAGCTGAGCGTGGTATAACATGGAAGTGGACATGAAACACTGCGTTTCCACAGGCCGCGGTGTGAGCCTGTTAAAAGCGCTGCACGTGCATACAAGTGCGAATTGTACCTTCCTGACCAGCGAGCTTTCCATTGTTCTGGATAATGTTAAAGTCATTTGTGCCTGTTGCCTTCATCAGGGCAGTTCCTATGGCGGGGGCCACTTCCATGCACGCCGCTACTCCCATGCAAGTGTGGAGTGATGAGTCAGAACTGTATTCCTCCCCCAAGTACGATCACAGGAATGTACCTGCCACTGCTGCGGGCATGACATCAAGCCGTGGATAATGACCCTTTGGTACAATTAACGTGTGACCCGGATGCAGCGGGTTGATGTCCAGGAACGCTACCACTTTATCGTTCTCATACACTGCGACGGAGGTTTTTTTGGGGGGGAGTCAACTCTGGCAGACAGTCGTACAAGAGTGCAGCCAGCAGGTACCTGTGTACGAAGGCAAGTCCCCATCTATAATCTTGCAAAAGATGCAAGTGGCATCCTGTGGATGTGTCGCCATCTCAAAGCGTTTATGCAAAAGATTTGGTTGGTTTCAAAGTGTTTGGGAAATATTGTGGCATTTTCGAAATGGGTCCCTCCCTACTCGGAGCGAATGCAGGTAAAGTAGGTAATGCCCACGGGCGTAAGACTGTACTTCTCTGCGTAGGCACGCGTGCTAAAGCGGGCACGTCCTTTGTTTTCACTGCGCGGCAGTGATCAGAGTTCGTATCAACCATCAAAAGAGAGGAGTGTAGTACTTATCAAAGGGCTCGAACGTAAGGCGGGACGGCTGCTTGAAGAGTATGAGAACGTAGCGATGGGGCCCTGATGCGTTCTTTTAGTGAATCATGATTCTTTGTCATAAAAAGGACGAAGCAATTGTGCAATCACCTGTGCCAGCGCGTGGTGAGGGGCCTTTGTAGGGAGATGCAACTTCGCCAGAGGACACGTTTGTACCACTGATATTGTTCACTGCCCAGTGGCGCCTATGAAGCTGTGTCAAGCATCATGCCCTTAATATCACAACAGGTCTGCCCGTATCACATACCATTCCTTGGCCATTGCATCGGGATCAACAAGCACTGTGCATGTGAGTGATGATGGAACCTTCAGCAGGGAGCACGACTGGGAGCTAAGTACGCAATGTGTAGAGCACCTCTCCTTGGCTTGTGTAAGATACCTCAGGAGCTGCAGCAGCATTTTCTATGGCCACCTGCTCACCGAGCCCAACCGTTTCACCTGCATACCTTACCTGTGACACCCGTGTGAGGCCTCCTGCAAGAGGAGCAACTTTGAAACACAGAAGAGCATACGTGCAAGTCCACACTTGGATGGAAGGCGTCCAACACCTCAGGAAAGATTTCACTCTGTTCCAATACCTCCATGTCTTGTGCTTCTTTTCAATATTTAATATGAAAACCGAATTTTTGCGATTTGAGAAAAATATAGATTTTCCTGGCGAGATAGCACAGGAAAAGAGAGAGAAAAGAAAGAAAAGGCGGGAGCGGCTGGGGAAGAGAGATGTATTTGGCGTAAGAGGAAGGGGAAAGATGAATAAATATACATGAAGGAAAAGTTAGCAGCCACAGCCCTGCGGCGCAGCATCGGCCTTGTCTACCTGGATGACATCGCTGATGCCCGCGAGGTCCACCCTGGTGCAATCAAACAAACAGATAGTCGGTCAGCATGCAAGATGAGGTTGGCGGAGCAGAGATTAAACGGAAGGGGATGGTTCAAGAACATACTCTTCCTCATCCTTCATGGCGTTCTTGGCGATGGTCTGGAAAGCCTGCTCGACGTTGATGGCCTCCTTGGCTGACGTCTCAAAGTAAGGGATGTTGCCCTTCGATTGGCACCACGCCTGGGCCCGCTTCTGCGACACCACCCGCGAGCTCTCTAAGTCGATCTTGTTACCGAGCACGATGAAGGGGAAGTTCTCAGGATCACGAGGGCCGGCCTGCACGAGGAACTCCTCGCGCCAGCTGTGAAGGTTCTCAAAGGTCTTGGCCACGTTCACGTCGAACACCAACACGCAGGCATCGGCGCCACGGTAGAAGGCCACACCCAAGCTCTGGAACCTCTCCTGACCAGCTGCAGAGAATCAAAGAAAAGGAAGGGAGTAAGAACTTGATTTCCCCATTCCACCACAATCCATAGAAATCTCGATCTGCTTAAATTTAAAGGCAAGATTCTCGCCAAAGAGGCATCGGGGAGGAGAGGGCAACGCACCCGTATCCCAAATCTGAAGAGTGACGAGCTTATCATCCACCATCACTTCCTTTGTCAGGAAATCGGCGCCGATAGTGGCCTTGTATTGATTGCTGAATTTCTTGTTGACATACTGATTCATCAAACTGGTTTTACCGACGCCGCTGTCGCCGAGGATGATAATCTTCAACAGAACCTTCTTCCTGGTGGACATCTTCGAACTTTGGCAATCAACCGGCTAGCCTTCTCTCCGAGGATGTTCACGTTTCGGGCCGAGCAACAAAATAAAAAGATTCGAATGCAAGAAATCGCTTTCACATATACCCTTTGCTGTCGACATACAATCGAGTTTTCATTTCTCGCAGACACCAGCCACCAGAAGCGCACTCCCTTCCCAGCAAAAAGTGGGAAAATACCATGCACGAGACGGATGTGACTTCTCCTGGCGAGCAGAAGTAGAAGCTAAGAAGCAGAAGCTAAAAGAAGAACGGCAAGGCGGAAAAGATAAGGAAATGTTTTGACGACATGTCGTCGAACTTGACCTTGACAGGAATTTACTGGAAAACCGGAACGCCATGCGCGCGTGGCATTTTTGTCGAGAGCACAAACAAAACGCTTGCTGTGCGGTTTGATCCAATCATATCAATTTTTGCACACTTCACATCAACATGCCACGCAGAGGAGGAAGCGGAAGATCTTCGGCTAGGCCCACTGCCACGGCTGCGCCCCCCAAGAAGGCGGCCCCTCCCGCCCCTCAGCACCATGCGCCTCCTCCGGCGCATCAGCACGCTCCGCACACCGCGCCGGCCCCTCCCATGGGCGGCGGTGGCGGCAGCTTCCTCGGGCGGGTGGCCGAGCTTGGCGCCGGTATCGCCGTTGGCCACGTAGCGGGTCGTGCCCTTGAGAACGTGTTCTTCGGTGGCAGGCACGCCACGCCGGAGCAGATCCAGAAGGCCGAGGAGGAGGTGCAGCAGGGTCCCTGCTCTCGCCAGTACGACGGTTTCCTGCGCTGTTTGAAGAAGAACGATGACGACGCGAGCGAGTGCGACTGGGCCTACGACATCTTCAAGGAGTGCCAGACCACCAACCGCAACAACCGCGACTTTGGCGCTTCCGCGGGTGGCAGCGGCTACAAGGAGCAGAGCTCTACCCTGTAATTAATCATCCGATAAGTTGTCCTTCAATCGCCATTTTTTTATCTTGATCATTTGTTTAATTTAAAAACAAATCTTGCAAGCTGTGACACGGCCTTGCTTGAACAATTAATGTGATGACACATGCCCCACTTATTTTTTTTCGCAATTTACAACTCATCACCGCTGGTCCCAAATGGCCGTCGATTTTGGCTGTTTCCTCTTCTTCGCCTTACCTCCGGAGGTCGTTCTGTTGGGATCTCGCTGTGAGATAGCTGCGGTGGTTCCTTTCCGATGTCTACAAATTCCTCGTGAATTCGCCTGAGGTACTCTTCTTCGTCCGCGTCATCCTCTCGATGCTGCTCTGCCGCTGCGGTGGGTGCGGGATGGCCCTTGGTGCTCATCTCCTTGTAGTAGTCTGTCACGCTGGCCACGGGACGGTAGGAGTATCGCGCGTAGAGGCCGAAGATGGCGATGCCGATTGTTACGGAGAGCAGGATCCACATGCGATCGGTTCTCTGGCGCTTGTAGCGCTTACCCACCACGAGCGCCACGACGAAGCAGATGAGGCAGTGGCCTAAGAGGAGGATGGCCATCTCCCTCCGGCGTAGTCCGTAGAGATCCAGGCCAGCGTAGGCCACCATGAAGGATAGCGCTGCGAGGATGATGCATTTCACCCAGAGGGGCAGTTTCTTGGGATCAAAGATGATGGTGAGCACCACTGTTAGCAGCACCTCCGCCACATGCAGTGGATGCACCACCCACATATCTCTTGTTGCTAAACTTGGGTGTACTTTTGTATTTTTTGTATATTTTTATTTATGCTATTTTATTGCTTGTTATTCAAATATCTTAAATACTTTAAAGAGTCATTGTTCAACCCTTTTTGAAGAGCAAGTGTTATAATATTAATCTATAATTGAAAAAGTGAATATTTAAAATGTGTGATTTTTGATTGTTTAATTTCATTTTTATAAAATATTAATAATATATAAATTATTTATATTAAATATTGATATAACAATGAATATTTAAATATATATAAACAATAACAAAAATTATTAAATCTATTTATTTAATTAATAAGTTGATTCATTTTTAAAATTCTTTTAAAAAACGATAAACATTTATTAAATTATCATTTAGATCATTGGTTTTACAATGCAGCTTTTGGATTTTCTACTCTTGAGCAAGATCTTTTCATTGCAATTTCTTTTGTGGTTTCAAATACTGCGCAATTGCGAGAAATAAATGGGAAGAAATATTCAGAGAAAAACATCAAAAATAGGTTAAAAAAGAAAGATTGCCAATTATTCGCATTTTCGCAGGACACAGGAATTACAGTGATGGCGGGGAAAGGATTGGTCGTGCAACATGCGGAGCAGCCACTCGTGCAGATACGCGAGTGGGGCACTAAGCGGCTAAAGCACTTAATGGGATTTGACGACGTAGATGGTGTGGTGGACTACCTCATGAACCTCCAATCTGCTGAAGAGACTGAGCGGTACATCAAGGTGAGAGCGTCCGTCACTTCCTTTTTTCTTTGACAAATATTATCTATTTATATTTATTTTCTTTATTTTTTCATTATAAAATGATAATTTTCTTATCACCAGTGGTGGGGTAGGACATGCTAGGAACCGACCGCAAGGCAGTGCAGAAGTTCACGGACGACCTCATCCAAAAGCGTAAGGATGCCTCGCCACTCTTCCGGACGGTGGCCATCAGGAAGCCCTCAACCGGTCAACAGCCTGGAATGGAGCCCGTAGGCATGAAGGTCTACCGCAAGAAGGAGAATGAACCTGATCCCTTGTTCGTCTCTTCCTCCTTTTTGATCGGACATAACCGCTACTGCCATCAGTGTGATTCCTAATTGTATGTCTGATTATTGCCTCAGCATGGTCAAGAAGAAACCCAAAAAACAAGCAAACAAGCCTAAGGATCAAGCCCAGGCAGCACAGACAAGTGCAGGACAAAACGGATCGCAGGGCAAGAAAGGAGGTAAACCGGCTCCACAGGACAACCGTGCCTGGTGTGGGTGCATGGGTACGGCAACAGAACCCAAGTTCAATTACTGCGCTCTCGTGATCTATTGTTTAACTGGATGGCTACAGCTGCGCGGCATCCTCTTCTTGGCAACTGTTTGTATTGCGGCAAGATTGTTTGCGCTCAGGAGGGCATGGGTCCGTGTTTGTTCTGCGGCAATCCGGTCGGCGAAGCGCCTGGTGCTGGGGCAAGCTCACTGTCCAAGCAGGAGGTTCGCGTTACCTGATCTGCCCTAGTGTTGCCATTTTCACTCACAATCTACCACCAAATCCAGGCTGACGCATACGACGCGAGTCTGGCACGAGCGCTGGAACATAAGGACAAACTATTGGAGTATGAACGCTCTAGCGCGCGCCGAACTGTCATCTACGGTAATGCTTGTGAATTCATAACCATCGATGTGGATCACGTTTGACCATTCTCTCCGCCTTATACAGATGACCAACAGGACTACTTCCAGGCCGATGGTTCACAATGGCTCACTCCGGAGCAGCGCCAGCAGATGAAAAAGCTTGAAGAGGAACGAGAAAAGCAGCGCAAAGAGGCTCGTAACAAGGTCTCCATATCATTTGACTTTGCCGGCCGTCGTATCATGTTGCAAGAAGGTATCTCGATCTCCTCCTTATCGTGCGGAGTACTTAGTCTTACTATGATTGCGTTGGTACCGCATTGAAGGTGAAGAAGACAAAGACGCCTTGTTCTTTGAAAAAGCAGAGGAGGTCTCACGTAGCAGCGTGCTTCAAAACCCCACTCTTAATCGCCCGGCTCCAATCTTCACTGGTGCCGAAGAACGAGAGAAAATCAGCGCTGGCAAGGGCGACGATAAGGGGAAGGGGAAAGACTCCTACAAGTCCAAGATACTATCCGCCACTTCGAATGAAGTCACAAAGGATAACAAAGAAGACGAGTACAACCAGAAGCTTCAGCAGCGGTACGAGCACTTCTCAGTTGAAGAAACGGATTCCGTCCTTAATAACTTCGATGCTATGTGCAGAGCTTCTAAGCGAGTTCAGCACGATTATTACGCTGTGGACAGTGAATGGACACCGGAGGACTCTGTAAGTTTGCACCTTGCCTCTCAGCCTTGTTTCTCTTCCATTCTCACGACTTCCGTTCGGCAGGGTAACTCGTCCTCATCTTCATCCTCGTCTACTTCGACCAGCCACCGATCCTTCAAGTTCCGCGCCCTTTGTGAAAGAGACTACGACTACGCACGGCGGTATCCGGAATATGCCTTCTACAAGTGGGGCGCCGATGATCGTCGTGGCTTGATAAGCTCGCTAAAGGGGACGAGCAAAAGCTTGAATTCTTATTTCTTTGTGGCGAATGCTAGCTCGCCAGCCTCCGGCACGGACTCCGAACTGGCGATCCAAATTGCCGATGTCTGCGTGAAAGAGGGCGTCGAGTTTGTTTACGGCTTATGCTTCCCCTCCGGCTTCTTCATATCAAGACAGGATAAAGACAAGCTGCGGGAG
>CDEZ01017873.1:0-11130 GCA_000826365.1 Acanthamoeba royreba | reverse complement strand
TAGGGTGGGAACATTTCGGCCATCTCGATAGCCGTGATGCCTAACGACCATATGTCGGCTTTGCCATCATAAGGATGCTCCTTTATCACTTCAGGTGCCATCCTAATCATCAGCGCTCATCCATGAGTGTATTGCATGACACCGAAATGGCGAGGACTTTACCAGTAGGGTGTGCCAACGAAGGTGTTTCGCTTAGAGAAATTGTTAAATAAGGTAGCTGATACGCCAAAGTCGGCTGAAAGGGAGGTAAATAGTCAGTCTGATTCAAGAGGGTGCAGGTCAAGCGCTCTCCTACCAAGCTTGACGTCGCCACTTTCAGTTAGTAGAATGTTGCCTCCTTTAATGTCACGATGTATCTTGGTTCCGTTGTGCAGGTAGTTTAATCCCTGTCCCCCGCGTAAAGTGAGTGCCGTCTCACCAATTACGACTGCACAGGTTCGCACTTTGAGAGCTTCGCGACAAATAATGGCGATCTGCTCTTCCTCAAGGCCAGAGTCCAGAATAAGGCAAAGATCACTGACAGAGCCACCGCCACAGTATTCCATGCAGATCTGTAGCCCACGTTCAGTACTGATATTTAAATCAACCGATGACATGGGGAACAGCGCCGGTTTCCTCACCCATAGTTTCTCGTCCTTGAAGTAGCTTCCGCCGTAACGCACAATGTTGGCGTGATTGCAGGTGGCCAGGATCTTGATTTCTTGCCGTACATCCTGTCAATACCAGCATGTTCGCAGTCGCCACGTTCGTCCAAACAAAACAAAGAAGAGTCAAAACTTTCCTTTCCTGGTGGATAGGTCTTATTTATTCTGTTATGTGCTTTATTTATTTATTTATTTATTAATTGTGCAGTATTCTATTATCTGCGGTGAGGTGGTGCACCTTGAGGGTGGCTTCATCATCGAGGGCGAGTATCTTGACAGCGAGGGTTTCGTTGGTGGTGCGGTTGCGCCCTTTGTAGACCATACCGTAGGAGCCTTTCCCCAGCTTTTCCTGCAGCTCGAACACCGCCTCCGGGTCCTCCGTGGAGATGTCGTCGATCATGTGCTTGACCATGGCGGCCAGCTTCTCGCCCTTGATTTGCCCTAACATGCTCGCACCCTGCTTTCTTTCTTGTTTCAATTCTTCTTTTATGTGTCCCGCCTTATGTATTGGGTTATTGTTATTATTATTATTATTATTGTTGTTGTTGTTGTTGTTGGCCACGTCTTGCTTTCCTCTCTTTGTTTTGTTTTTTGTTTAATTCTTTTTGTCTGATGCTTGCGCGCCCGGATATTTTGGGGATCCCCCACCCTCCCCCCCCTTACAGCTGAGAGGAGGAGGAGGAGAGGAAGGAGCAGAAGGAGGAGAAGAAGGGGCAATATGGACCACAGCGCGGACCCACAGGCCCACCTGGTTGACCACCACGCGCATCATCCCCACCACCACCACCACCACCACCACCACCAACATCACCCTCACCACCACCATCCGCACCACGCCCTCCACGCTCCCCCCGCCGCACACCACCACCATCCGCACCACCACCCCCACCCCCATCCCCACCTCCAGCCTGCGCAGCACGGCCTCCACCCCCATCACTCGCCCCACCTGCAGGAACCTCCTCCTCCGCCACTCCCCACCGTCCAAGTCGACCCGGGAGGGGTGGGGGCCTCCCACCTTCCCCTTCCCCCCTCACTACTCGCCTCCTACTATGCCGCTGCCTCGGCCTCGCCCCTGGGCCACGGCCAGCCTGACCTGACCGGTGGTGGTGGTGGTGGTGGCGGCAGCGGCGGCGGTTCGTCCTCCACTTCTCCGTCGGTGGTGGTCGACGCCGTCGCAGGCATGGGGGCGCCCGGGCAAGGCGGGAGTGGAGCAGCGGCCCACACGCCTATGGCTGTACACATGCAGGGCGCCGCCGCCACCACCACCACGACCACCACGGCACCGGGGATGATGGCAGGGGAAGGGGTACACGTGAGCAGCCCGGGCGAAGGCGGCGAGGGCGCCTCGCCCGGGGACGGCCACCACCACCTCCAGCAGCACACCATGGCGGGGCTGAGTACGCCGCCCTCTGTGGCGCGGAAGCGAGGACGTCCGCGCAAGCCGCCCACGCCTTACAACTGCGCCTTCGTCGGGTGTCAGAAGCAGATCACCAAGCGCCGCTTCTGTGCTGCCCACCAGAAACGACGCGAACGCGCTCGCAAGAAGGCGCAGCAACAACACCAACAGCACTCTGGCGCTTCATCCCAGCCGCCACCCGGTACTGCTGCACCGCAATCGCCTGCCTCTATTCCGTCCTTCGTGAGCCAGCGGGCCCTGCGATGACTTCTATGACCCGGCTTCTCATCTCTTTCGCATCTCTCCTCTTTCCATGCAGATGATGGCGTAGAGGGCGTGGCAAACGTGGGAGAGGACCAACAGGCCATCCTGGCCAATCTTCCACCTCTACCGCCTATGCTGCAGGAAGCAGCAGCCGGACAACCTCTCATGCTTCCGTTCCAGTTACAGATGATGGCCGAGCTAAACAAGCATCAGTCGGCACGTCAGCCCAGAGGGAGACCGGATCTGTGGCTGTGATGATCGAGTCTAATCATGACCCAAATGCAGTATGATCATCCATCCTATGATGGGCAGCACCACGTTCCGCAGTCAAGTTACGAAGCGGCCGGATACGATCTTCCTCAGCAAAGCTATGACCAGGGACAAGGTTACCCCCAGGTTGCTACTCCTTCTTTGTGTTCTACCGTTTCAATAGTGTAGATAGAGTCTCATTCCGTATATTCCGCATCGGCAGGAAACGACCTATGGGCAGCCCTATGAAATGCGAAAGAGAAAGCGCGAGAGCGACGACTCAGAGGACACGTCGCCAGAACCTACCTCCCACACTGGCGACGATCACATCATAGTACATGTACATCAACCTGAAGACACCGACCCTGGTGGCATTCCAATGGCCGCCGAGGGAACGGATAGGCAGCGTGGGCAGATGGAGCACGGAGGGCAGGAAGAACGCCAAAACGGAGACAATTGGAATACAAACGGCGTGGAACAGGATGCCCTTGCCCATCACAACCAAGACGAATTGGATGATCATGCGCACCAGTTGGGATTCGCCGTGGAGGTGGCGGAAGAGCAGCCCAGCCTCTCCTCGCAACAGCCTGCTGATACCAAAGTGCTTCTTGGCAGTATGGAACCCGCCCTGCTTTGTGTCCGCATTTCATCGGAGACAGACTCTCTTCTCACGTACATCATATTGCACTCACACAGAGACTCAAAGTGAGCAGATGACGACGACCTGGAGCTAAGCGCTGACAGCCACTGTACCTCTACCTACCTCCTTATTTTTCGCGTACGTGCCTGAGGGCGGATCGGCCGGGAGGCCTATCTCTTCTGCTCGCGGCGAGGCGGAGGCCGCGCTCCGAGGGATCATAGCACATCGCCCAGCCGTCACGTCGTAACATTGAACGCAGCGGCAGTGCGCTCAGCTTTGGCGCGAGACACATGACGGCGACAGAGCCACAGCATCATCTACTCCGCCTTCTCTTTCTCTCGTCCTCACAAACACCAACTAAAGGCCACAGCACCGCCCAGTGATGTATGTGATCGTGAGGGCGCATGTGTGGATGCGAAGAGTGAGGGGCCCAATATGGGACGGAATGGATGACAAGCTGCAATCCGTGTTGAAGCTGCTGCCGCCGCCCTCACTGGACGGCGTGCGATGAGGAGGAGGGGAGGAGCTTGGCGACCTTGCGGGGTTCGGTCATGTTGGTCTTGGGGCAGAGCATGAGGTTCCAGGAGAGGGGCACCATGGGCGCTCCCGAGACGGAATGGGTGGCAGACACCACGCCGAGGTCGTTGCGAGCAGTGGAGAGGAAGTAGGAGCGCGCGTCGCCCAGGGAGAGGACTTCGGCGCGCACGACGTCGCCCGGGCGGAAGCACTTGTAGAGTTCCACGCTCTCCGTCGCCGTCGCCCGCACGTCCTGCGCCCGCACGATGCCCCCGAACGCCTCTGCCACCGCACGTCGCCCCACGCACACGATGTTCACCGTCGCCACCCGCGGCGTTACCCGCACCACCACCCCCGTCACCACGTCCCCCGCCCGAGGCACCCACACGCTCCCTGCCCCACTCGCCTTCTCCACCACAACCACCGGTTTCGTTGTCATTGCCGCCGCGCGTCCCTCCTCGCTTGCGGTCTGTTGCTGCACACGAGCCGCAGCCTGCGCGGCACTAAGCACGCGGCGGCGCCCCACAATGGCGGCGTAGAGGTGCGAGCCGCGCACGTAGGTGCCCTCCCCCGCCGTGTAGTCCTCCGCATGCCCCACTCGCTGGCCCGGCACCACCACCGACGTGGCCTCGCCTTCTTCGCCCTCCGGATCGGTAGCCCACCCCTGCGTTTCGGAGGAGGGGTGCTCATCTGTGGGCTTGCTGGTGGTGGTGGTGGTGGTCACAGCCTTCCTCTTCATCCCGACGTCGATTCCTCCTCCTCCCACTACTACGACACGTGCACACACACACACAATGGTTTTCCCGATGCTTTTCCTCCGCTGAGAAAAAAACGGGAAACGAGAAAAGACACAAAAAAGAGAGCAGTAGCAGCAGGAGGGGAGGAGGATGCGGGGAACAGAAGCATCAAGGTGGGGGACGAGGCAGGCCATCGGCTTTCTTGGGCGCCGCATGTCGAGCGGCAGGTCGGACCTCCTCCTTCTCACCACAAGATCCACGGAGACTTCCGCTCCGGCCTTCACAAGCCATCGCGCCTTCACCTCCGCCAGGGGAGGCAGCGCCGGCGGCAAGGAGGGCTGGGAGACCGTGGTGGGCTTGGAGCTCCACGCCCAGGTCCTCTCTCGTACCAAACTCTTCTCAGGTCCGTTCGCGATTCCTCGACCTCTCTATTGCTGCTGGCCTTCCTCTCAGCTGACGTGCGTGGACATGTGGGTCGCTTGGGGCGCGCGGGACATTGGGTGTACCTCAGGGGCGCGGGCCCAGTTCGGAGGGGCGAGCAACACACAAGTATCCACAATCGACGCTGCCTATCCGGGCTCCCTCCCCGTACGCCGTGTCCTGTGCATAGGTGTTGCACAACACTAACCCCCGCTGCTGGGCAGGTCCTGAACGAAGAGTGTGTACGGCAAGCGATACGCGTGGGGCTGGCCGTGGGTGGTAAGATCAACCTGCATTCCCGCTTTGATCGCAAGCACTACTTCTACTGCGATCTCCCTGCCGGTTACCAGATCACTCAAAATACTCGTACACCAGGCTTGCTGCATCCTGTTCTGCCTTCTTCTGCTGACTGGTATCGATATTGATCTAACCATATAGACCCGGTCGTGACTGGCGGTCAATTAACGATCTTCCCTTTCGATGATGCGCGACGGCGCACCATTGCTCTTCACCGCATTCAGCTGGAGCAGGTGACACATGATTACTTCTCTACGCCCTTTGAAGACTTTCCGACATTTTGTGCGCATGTAGGATAGCGGAAAGTCGTATCATGACCAGCATCCGCTCAATACATTCATCGACTTCAACCGCGCAGGCTTTCCTCTTCTTGAAATTATCTCTCAGCCCGACCTTCGGTACACTTGTATTACCCGTTTCGTTTCAGTGGGCTCTTATCCTTGTATCAGCTCTAGTGAAGAAGCAGTGGAGTATTTGGAGAAAATGCAAATGCTGCTGCATTGCGTTGGTGTGTCTGATCCCAAGCTTATGGACAAATCCTCGCTTCGATGCGATGTAAACGTTTCTGTCAATCGGTACCCAATCTTCTCCATGATGATACTGGGCCGCTCATTCAACACTGACCCATTTCTCGCCTTAGCCGAGGGCAACCTCGCGGTACACGGTGCGAAGTGAAGAATGTTAACTCACTTAAACAGATCCAGCGCGCCATTGGTAGGCTTTTGATTGCTCAGCAAGCTTTCATTGGGCCTGTACATGTAACGCGGGGCCATACTAGAGTATGAAGTGGACAGGCAGATCAAAAGAATAGAAGCTGGCGGTACAGTGGAACAGGAGACGCGGTACTTTGATCCTCACCTGGACAAAACAGTCCGCCTCCGGTCCAAAGAAGATGAACTTGACTATAGGTGTCGTATTTTGGCAACTACACATTAATTGCATGATCAGTGAGGGGAATTAATTCGTCTTTTGGCTGTTGGTGAGTAGATACTTTCCAGAACCAGACCTTCCACCGTTAGTTCTTGAACAAGGCCTAATAGACCAAGTTCGGGAAACACTGCCCGAACTGCCAGACGCGAAGTGTTATCGGCTTCAGAGAGATTATGGTCTCCCCCTCTACGATGCCCAAGTGCTCGTTGATACGTGGGGCGCAGCTCACTTCTTTGAGGCACGTCCACTTACCTATGAAACACCGAGGCATCTTCCAATGGAACACACAATGTAGGAAGCAGTACGGCGAGCAAGGGGTATGCGGAAGGTTGGCAAGGAGCAAACGCACGAGGAACACAAGGTTAACCGAATGATTGGGAATTGGATCACGTCGGAGCTATTCGGGCGGCTGTCAGCCGCGGGCAAGTCAATAGCTGAGAGCCCTGCAACACCGGAACAATTGAGTTCCATTGTAAACCTCATCCATGTAGGCACCATATCGGGTACCATCGGGAAACAGATCATGGATCTCATGATAGCTGGTGACCTACGTTTGGCATCGGATATCGTGAGCGAAAGGGGCTGGCAGCTCACACAAGACACTGTTGTTCTCGAAGAGCTCGTACGACAGGTCCCGTCCTACCTTCCCTCAGTGGCCTCCTGCAGCTAGCTTACTGATATCAAAACATCCTGCTTCTTTTCCGCATGTGTGCGTTTTGCTCGGTGCAGGCAGTGACCACACACCCAAACGACGTGGCCAGGTATAGAAACGGTGAGGTGAAGCTTAAGCGTTTCTTTGTGGGCGAAGTGATGAAGTTATCCAAAGGCCGAGCCGACCCCAAAATTATCAACCAGCTTCTGGAGGACCATCTGCGCACAGACGCCAAAAAGTAAAAGTGATTGATTCCTCGCTAAAAGATGAGGTGGTACGCTCCGGAGCTGGTGTCCCCGTTTTCTGCTGGGGATGAGGGAACAACAGCGGAAGGACCAGAAACGATGTCGGGATCTGACACCTGGTGTTTTCGGAAGGTAGCCTGCAGCTCAGCGTCGATCTCCGAGTTGGGATGGGCATGGTTTCGCCAGGAATGGATGAGAAAGCCAAAGCACTTGGAGGCCGAAAGCGGGTAACTCTGCAACGCTAGCTTGTAGCACCCAACAAAGTCCTCAAATCGCCTGGCTCGCAGATATTTGCCGCCTAAATTGAAGAGCGTGCGTAAGAATAGAGGGGTATCCTCCTGAGCTTCGATCTCCCTTCCCGCGAGCGCCACTTCGAGCCCTTTCTCCTCCTCTACATTCTGGCTTCTTGAGATGAGGTTTTCTTGTCGGGGCACCGTGGCACTGGGGCCAGGCGCGTTATCGGCTTGTGCGAGCAGTGGTGGGGACGAGTGAGTGGCCATGCGGGGAGTCTTCGAAAGGAGACGGTGAAGCTGTGATTGGCGATCGTGTCTCTGTCGGATGATGGTAGATTCGTACTTGGGGTTGATCTTACGCGGGAGGAATGATGCTGGTGGCAGCGCGACGGAAGTTTCGTTCTGCTTCTCATGGCGGGCGAGGATGAAGCGGAGGTACTGCTCAGCCCGGGAAAGTCGACCAGACAAGGAGAATAGATGAATTAGGTGATTGTAGCTGACGCGGTCCGGCCGTACACCATCCGCCGCCATATCCCGCCATAGAAGAAGCTCTACAGGGCTCATCTGCGAGACTTGACATTCCGCAGGCACGAAGTCAGCCCATGGTAAAGGAAGTCCGGCGAATTGATCTCGCAAAGCTCCAAGGGGCATCCGTGTCCACTCTTTAACACTATCCTCCTTAGCAAAGGAGCCCAGATGCTGCTGTTGGAGATGATCGATATCCTCGTGAGAGATTGCCAAGGCGTCCTCCGTGCCGACAAGTTGTGCCAGAGAATTAAATGTCGCAATATGGAGGCCAGCGTCGATAGACTGAGCCTGCCTCTGGGCGCGCATACTAAAATATACCGAAAGAGCCTTAATCAGGGTGCGTCGTCCAGCTTCCCGTTGGCTCTCAGAAGGCGTGATCACAGAGCTTGTCCACAGCATGCTCCGTCCCTGCGTGCTGTGCTGGATGACATTGCGCGTCTGCTTGACGTATATGTTGAGGAGTGTGGTGTAGGTGTGGGTCGTCGGCGTTACGCCAGCAGTCTTCATCATATCAATCACCTGGCAGACAAAGTGCGAATATCAGTCTGTTAAAGTGGCGCCTGTAATGTGACACCAAGAAAGGCATATACCCTGGCTACCGTGTCCGAGGGGATATCGGATTTGTGGGAAAGACCTAGGAGGAGTGAGTTGAAGATTCGTTCATTGAGTCTCGGCCGCGGTTGCTCTGCTCGCTACACAGATACAAGCGCATGAGCTCCTCAATCAAGACAAAGTACAATTTGAGCTAAATAAAACGAACATACAGTCGCGGCGACGACGAGTGGAAGAGCATGGTCGACGAGCCCTGTGACACACAACCCGTAAACCAATCTGCTCAAGAAGGTGGCTTCTGCTTTAACACCCTTACGAAACAACAGTAGTGAGCTGAAATCGAGCCAAGCATGCTCAAGCCGCTTTTCATACCTGCACTTTCATTTCTTGCAATATCTGAGAATAGGCTTCTTCGATAAGGTGAGACGAGGACGACCGCACGAAGGAGTCTGCATCACCACCATATTTCGAGGCGCTAAGGAGTGGGGGTGGTTGTACGCTCCCGATCTCGCGCGCTATCACTTCTGACTGGTAACATACCCACAGAAGCCATACTGGTCAGATCAGCTGTAAGAGAACCATCCAAAGTGATGTCGTTACCTGGACACGCAGCAGTGCCTCAAATGTCTTTTGTGTGGGTTTGACGCCCTGGAACTTCAAATTGAGCACGATGAAGCAAAAAGAAAGGTTTACAAAGAAGCATTCGCACTCTTGCCAGCATGGAATTATAGTAGCGGACGGCCTCTGTGGAGTTTCCTCGAAGTGCGAATCCTTTGAGGATGATATTATGAGTGGCGATGTCCGGATGTAATCCGGTGGCTTGCATATCCTCCACCAGCTTGAGGGCTCTGTCCATTTGGCCAAGTCTAACCAGGGTGTAAACCACAGGATTAAATTGGCGAACAGATAAGCTTTCGCGCAAGAAGGATCGGTCTAAGCGCAGCATCTCCTCCAATAGTTGGAGTGCTCCTCCTCCTACATCATACCTCGCAGTAAGCAGGAATCAAAACTAGACAGAGGATGCAGGCATAAGGCACCAGTATCGGCTCCAGTGCTGTGTGAGGGATTTACAAGAGCTCCGACGATCACACGACGCCACGCATCTACGACCGATGGTGACTCAGTGGTCTGTATCTCGCGGTGATGATTGGAAGGTAAGGCAGCACGGAGGGAAGTCAGATAGTGCGTTAAGAGGCGGTGATCTTCTGTGAACAAAGGGGACCGCGAATAGCACTGATGACAGCACACGGTTGAGTTAGGTTCTGCAAGGTGCAGGTCGAAAAGAGACGGGAACGAACTTGGAGAATATTGGTGAGAATCTCCATGGTTGGCGGAGATCCTGATAGCTGTTGGAGTTTCTGTGCTGCCTCAAGGCATGTACGCAAATCGCCTGTAACTGCACTAGCAGCAATGAGTCCTTGCTGCATGTCTCTGTGTTTTAGGCTCAAGTTAGCTGAAATGAGGATCACTCACAACAAGACGAGAATTGAGTTTACAGGACGTGTGGTGGCGATGCAAGGTGTGGATGTGCAGCTTGCAAGCGATGAAGAAGGCGCAGGGCATCAGAATAGGCGCCAGTATGAGATAGCGAAGTGAGCATGCTGGCCAGTAATCCGCCGGTGATCTGGGGGCGGTTTAGCAATGAATAAGATCATCCGCAAGAGTGAAAAACTTTTAACGTACTGGAACGGTGCGCTCGGCCTCGTCAATAAGTGCTCGCAAGTTGTGTTGGTTTCCCAGAGTATAAGCCTATAGTAGCGGTCAGCGACAAAGAACGAGCATGAGCACAATCAGAAAACACGGGAGGGCGGGCGAGTGCCTCAATGCCTAGGGCATAGGAAGCTGAATCCGGCATCACGTCCCCGAACCTATACAATATTGCCAGTTCAGAGGCAGATACGTGAAGCGGCAGTCATAGAGAAATGTACTCCTTGAAGCGGAGGGCCTGAAACACTCGCTGGGCAGTGTAGCGATCTTGTGCCTTGAGGCATCCCTCCAGAGCTGCATTCACCACCTTCACGGGCACGCCTGAGCCACTAATAGAAAAAGCCATCACCGCCAACCCAATCACATAGCATATATCAGCACCAAACCAGTCGCCCTAGCCAGGCTCGTGCTGATTGCACGCATTGCCTTTGAAGCTCACCTTTGTTGCAGACGCACAAGTTCCTCCAGCACCTGTGTACCGAACAACAAAGGTGGGCATCAGCATGGCTACACTCCTCGATCAGGTCGAAGCAAAGACATCACGCACACGAGGTGGCCGACCGATTGCGATCGATTTGAGGCGGAGAGTGGTATCCTCTTCCTCTTCCTTACTCTGCTGTCCGGATGTGCGAGACTGTAGGACAGTACGTAGGAGAACCGGATCGTGTGCAGCGACCCGCGCCAACTGGCTCCGGAGCTGCTCCGGCAATGCCCTTTGGTGGCCGCCTCCCAAACGACCCAGTTGGACGGCGGCGCTCTCGAGATCGCCAGCATGGAGCGCTCCGCTCGGCAGCGCGGTGGTGGAAGAGCTACGGCGCCCCGCTGCCCGCCACGACCCTCCGACCAAGCTGCTCTCTGGCCGATAGGAAGCAGCGGTGGGACCGCGCAGATGCGGTGTCGCGAAGCCACCACGAGCCCTCCTCCACCATGGGCGGGCTGCTCCTCTCGTTGCCTCCACCTCCGCCATCATCACCACCATCCGGGGTGGTGCCCCCCGTGGTCCTCGGCACCACCCAGGTGCGAGGCACGACAGCGGCACTGCGCCGGAGCGGGCCCGCTGCAGCATCTTTGTTCGCGCCTTGGTTTCCTTTTCCTTTCCTTTTCTTCTTGTTTTCTTTTT
>CDEZ01017857.1:0-10059 GCA_000826365.1 Acanthamoeba royreba | reverse complement strand
CATCAAGTGGTTGATGGCGTACTGCTTACCGAGGCAGTAGTGAGGACCGCTGCCGAAGGTAAGGAAGTTCTTGCCGTACTTCCTGTCCTCACCCCTCTCCGCGCTGAAGCGGTCGGGGTCGAACTGGTCGGGGTTGGTGTAGCCCTGGTGGCAGGCACCCCAGACCGAAGGCACGACGAGAGAGCCCTGAGGCACGGTCACCTCCTCGGTGAGCTGGAAGTCCTTGAGGGCAATGTGAGGCACGAGCGTGGCGGGCGGACGGTAGCGCAGGAGCTCCATCACGACCTGGTTGGTGAAGGGCATGGCCGCCAGAAGGTCCGTGGTAAGGGGCTCGTCGTTGGGACGCACCTTGAGCTGCTCCTCGCGCACCCGCTCGAGCACACCAGCGTTGCAGGTGAGGGCGAGGCCGCAGGTCCAGGTCAGCGAAGCCGTCGAGGCATCCTGCGAGGCGAAAAGGAAGTCCAGAGTCGTGCAGGCCACCTCGTGGTCGGAGCTGTGCGGGGGAGGAGGCGCGCCGGCGGCCTTGGCCTCTTCGATCTCGGCCACAGTCTTCTCCATCCAGAAGTCGAGCAGACACTCGGGCTCGATGCCCTTGCTCATCCTCTCCTTGCTCTTCTTGGCGCATTCGGTGAGCGTGGCCACCACCTTCTTGCGTGCCTGCACTGCGCTCCACAGCGCCGTGCCGGGCAGGCACAGCGGGAAGGCCAGGAAGCCGTTGTTCATGGTCATGTAGTTCTTGGCGAACTCCTTGCGCTCCTCTTTGGTCAGGTAGGGTCCGACGAACACCGACTGCGACGTCTCGACGTTCAGGTCACGGCACAGCTCGCGCATCCTGATGGGTTGGGGCAACTGGAACCACTGTAACCAATACAACACGTTAGCCTCTGCCCATTGTTTGGCGATTCTAGTTTTGTTACTTGCAACAACAGGAGGAACGAATCAACATCTCAATATAAAATCAATTTGAATTTGAATTGACTACAACTTAAGAAAAAGAAAACAAAAAGGAGAAGTGGTACATAAAAGGAGAAATCATTCAAAAGTTGTTTTCGTGATAGACGACAAGATAAGGAAAATTCGATTGCCCTTTCAGAACAGAAGAAATAAAAAAGAAAGTGCAGTTCCTAGCACCGTTGGTGCGGTAACGAATCAACTCGAGGGTAAATTTTGTGTGGGAATAAAATCACCCTCGATTGAACATAAACAAGAAGCAATCAGGCCCTCCTCTCGGAGGGAGTAGTAATATTCTTGTTACTGGGGACGAATTTTCCATCAAAAAATAATTTCCGAAAAAGAAATTGGGAAATTGGGATAAAACTATAGTGGGTGATGGGTGGTGGGGGGTTTGATCCAGCGAGGGAACTTGACGTACCTGGGTGAGATGCTCGCGGATGGTCTTCTCCTGGATGTCCAGGTAGACGCTGAGGGCCTTCTTAGTGAAGAGGGGCAGGAGGCGCTTGCGCAGCTCCTTGTGGGCGGCGCCCTGCATGAAGGCGATGTTGTCCTCGCCCAGAAGACGCACGGCATTGGGATGCAGCACGATCCTGAGCTCGTCGGGGGAATTGCTCTTGAAGATCTTGATCGACGAGTCGGTATCACGCGAGAAGACCATGAACTTGCCGGCGATGGCGTTCCATGACAGCGGGCCGTAGTCCTCCTGCCGATTCCAGAAATTGGTCGGATCGAGCACCATCTCGACGATGGCGCCGATGACGGGCCACGCGAAGGCCGGGCCCGGAAGGCCCTTACGCTTGCGCAGCGTGTTCAGGTGGTCCGCGAGGAAGAACACCACCACGGCCGACGTCAGCACGTACAGCCAGTTTGAAGGCGCCGTCCACGCCGCATCCAGTTCCAGCAGACCCATCCTTCCAAGTAAGCTAGCTATACCGAGAAGGGAGAGAGTGTGTGTGAGGCTAAGTGATACGGACGTATGCACAAACGGGGCTGTGGGTGTGTGGGTGGGTGCGTACTCAGGCGCAGGAGCAGCCGGCGACAAGAGAAGAGAGCAGTGTTTCCGCCCGCTTCACCGGTGCTTTTATGATTACGGCCCGGGAGAGCAATACTTGGGCCGCCACCTTAAGCATTGGCGCTCAAATCGCGGTGGGCCAACCACAGGCTTGCTACCCTGGAAACGGTGACGAAACGCGCGGGAGAACTGACAAGGCCCGGCCAGGAAGGTGCCCACGATACGCCACGACGGGGACAACATCACTCCAGTTACCGAAATGATGTGAGCCAAAATGGCACAGACCCAGTGGGGTTGAGCTGTCTACTCTCCTCTCTTTACAAAGTCTCTAAGGGACGCGTCGTAGGGATGTACGGCGTTCCCTGCTCCAGGGCGAAAGGCACACACACACTATCATGGCACGCTCGGTGCAGACATCGAAAGGGTCCCCTGGGTGGTGGTGGCCGCTTCGTTTACGACAGCGCTGTTCATGAGCATGAGCAAGTTTACGACGAACTTGATCTCCTGTTGAATATTGGCCCTGTTTGTACACGGTTACCAAGGTTAGGGTCTTCTCAAGCTGATAAGAATTCGGGCGGCCGTACATCATGGCCTGCATGTCCTTTACTTCTGGGCTTCGCATGACACAAGGAGCAAAGGTGGTGGCAACGCTCTTGATATCCATACGAGTTATCTTCTGTATGTCTGGCCTGTTGTAGGAAATGAGTAAGCTTCCATCATGGATAGAGACGTCGCTACACCGGCTTCTCGAACAGACTTCATACCGTAAAACGTGGTTCTGCAGGAAGCTTACAATGTACTTGAGCACGCTCTTGTTGAGTGGTGGAAACTCCTCAACAAGGGCAACGCAATCCTTTGGTCGCGATGCGCATTCCATGCACTTATTGCTGTGTGTACAACAAATCTGTCAGTCCATGGCTCTTCGAAGAGGAGCTGCTGAACAGTGGAATGATGACGCACTAGAATGAGGTCGGAATGACTGATTCCTTCAGACTCTGTAGCCATTCCTTCAGAGTAGACGCTAGATCGTGTACATTCATTGGTTCTTCGTCAAAATCATAATCGGCTGCTTCTATCCTGGTCTTCAGTTTGTCTATTCTAGTCTTGTTGCCGGGCACTCTGGAATGTGGATTCAATATCAGCAAAGAGATGAGGATCCTCACCTCTGAGCGTAGACATTCATTCGCATGCCTGGGCAAGCGTACCGGAAAATACCCTCTTGGTCAGTCCCGACTTTAATCAGCGCTGTTGTGATAGCCACTAACACTATAGGCACGTCCAAGTCAACTAGGTCCTTCTGTTTGTTTGGAAGAGGAGGAAGATGAAGAACGGAATTAGTGATTTTCTCAGACCGCCGCGAATGGTGAGCTCGATGAATGAAAGGCAGACCTGGAACTGCATGACTTCTTCCAACGTGCTACCGAATATGTGGTGGTTCGGGCCTTCGCCGCTCAGCGACAGGTCCACCTCATCGGAATCGCTAGAGCGAAGGCTCAATCCTGGCTTCACAATGTCGTGCTTGGGCAGGTTCCCGAACGTGCTACCGCGCTTCTTGATCGGTGACGTGGTAGGGGAGGCCGCGGCGCCCTGCTTGGAGACCTTTTGCAGATCCATGACGCTCTTAGCTCGGCCGATGCGGCTGCTCCGCTTCCCTTCCGTCGTCTCGTTGTCTTCCCCATCGCTCTCCACGCTGTGGCTCTTATCGTCGTCGGTGATCTTGCCGCTCACGGAGCGCTTCCGTACGTGGCGAGAGAGGTTATCGCCGGAGGAGCCGAAGGAGTGGAGCAGGGCACCCATCTTGCCCTTGGCCGTAGTCGTCGCCGCCTTCTTCTTCTTCTCCCACTTGGCCGGATCCTCCGCGCTGCCGCCGCCCGCCTGCTCGGCCTGCCGCGCGCCGTGCTCCAGCAGCCTCTCGCGCTCCTTCTGCGCGCCCGACCGCGGAGTCAGGGGCAGGGCGGCCATGGCGTTGGACATGCCCTTCCCCATGTCTCCCAACACCTTCCCTATCTTGAACCCGTTCGACTTCTTCTTGCTCGCTTCCTGCTCCGCCGCCGCGCCGACCGGCGTCGACACCGTATGACCTCGAGCCCTCGACGAGCCGTTTCCTTCACCGGTCGTCACCGCGCTCAACGAGAGACCGATCGGAGACGACTCCGGCGGCGACTGTGAGAGTGAGAGACGGGGGTCGACGGGGCTGCCGCGCGCGGGCAGGTTGCGTCCCGGCCGTAGGCTCCACCTCTCGCGCCGCTTGGCGTTCGTCACGCTCTCGTGTTCCCGCGGGCTCACACGCGTCCCCACCGAACCGCTGCCTGCCGCGATCGACAGGCCACGAGGGCTGACGCCACCGACGCCCATACCGTCGCCTCCACCGCCGCCGCCCCCGAGAAACTGCTCCAGACTCTTGGGGTGAAACATCTGCGAGACGGGCCGCTGGCGCATGGCCTCCACGCGCATGTCCCTCGCGGCCGCGGTACCGCTGCTGTGTGGGAGAACATCCATCTCCAATGACACGGAAGCCCTCATCATTGACAGCCCCGAGGTTTCGACCGGATATGAGATGTTTCGATCTTTCTAACTCTTTCTCTTCCTTTTTGGTAATATGATGATGATGGCGGCTCGGCTCCTCCGCCAGCCTCCTTTCAACAAAATCAAAAACCCCGTCGGGGTTCGCCTGACCTAACGAGGAAGCGATTCGCAAGGAGAGGAAGATGCCTCAGATGAAGAAATAAAGCAAGAGCAGGTGGGGCAAGCTGGACACCGACCGGAGCTCTATTGGCTCTCCTACGCGAGCGTGTTGGTCGCCATGCCATTTATTAATTGATGTTGCAAGAATCTGAAATATTTAAGGTAAACCTGTTTACGCAAAACCCAATCTGTTCTGAAACGCTGATTCTTGAAATATTTTAAATTCCTTCGACCGAAATACCAGGAAAAGGCGGGAAATCCCTCCGTGTAACAAGTTTGAGCGTTGCAGCTAATTTATAGAAATATTAATCAAGGGGAACATGGATGGCACTCGGGGCATTGAAGAGGAAGAGGACGCTGCAGTGGATTTGTATGCCCTGCTGGGTGTGAAGAAGAATGCGACAAAGAATGAGATCAGGAAAGCCTACCGCAATCTCGCACGAACGTTCCATCCGGACCACCACAAGGCCAGCGATGAGCGCAGCGAGGCCGAAAAGAAATTCGTGAAAATCAATCAGGCCTATGTCATTCTCATGGATGATGAGCAGCGTGCCGTGTATGACGTCTACGGTCTAGAAGCCGTAAAATCAAACACCTGCAAGGATCTCGTCAAACGCTATCCCACCCTCGATGAGGTGAGCTTTTTTCCTCATTTATATTTTAAGATTTAAAATATTCATTTAAAATCAAGGGATATTTATAATAATCATCCTCATAACTTTATTCCATGTGTTATTTTATGAAACAAAAGAGAGAAAAGTGGGGAATGTCTGACATGGTGAGTTGTGTGTATGAAGTTGAAGAAGCACCTGGAGAAGGTGGAAAAGGACAAGGAACTGAAGGAACTGCGAAACAAGTTTAAGACCAAGGGCAAAATCACGGCTGTGCTTGCGGGCTTCAAGCGCACACCGGAGGAGTTCCACATTCCTCTCATCCTCGGCGTGCAGATCAACGAAGTGCTGCAGGCACGGCGCACCCTCCGAGGATTGTGCATAACACAAGTAACACTAACACATGAGCTTACACAGAACCAAATCGATAAGAGAAACCAACTGCTTCTCGGTGGCAACGTGACACAGCGGGGCAGTAACCTTGTGCTCGGTTGGCGCCACTTTCTATCCGAAACCGACCGCACCACTTTCGCCGATGCACAAGTGGTTGCCGGACCGGAGGCGTGGAACGTACAGCTAATCGGGCAGACCAGGCTCACGTCTTCCAAGTACCGCTCGCTCTGTGCTTTGTTTTGAGTATGCACTCATTAATTCTCTGAATCCAATTCTACTTCATCAGCGTGGGAGCAGCAATTGCCAGCGTAAATCATGAAGGAAGCACACTCACACTTCACTTTTGGGAGACTCTGAGTGACCGTGTGCTGGGCGATGCCCAATTCTCGGCTGGCCAATCCAACGTCATACGCCTCGGTCTTCGTAGACAGGCCGACACCACTGTCATTTCCTCGCATTTGAAGGTATATTGATCATGCACACGACCCATTTGGTTGACTGACGTGATCTTTGATCATACGCCAGTTTTCAGACGTGGAGTGGATCGGGGATTGGCCCTTTTCACTTCCCTCACTTGAGTTGAACTACACGAAAAAGCTGAACAAGCGAGAAAGTCTCAATATCGAAACAGAGTTGGGCTTCGATGGGCTCCCTTCACTTGGGGTGGGCTACACTCGCCGCTTATCCAAGGGAAACAAAATCAGCATTTCTTCGGGCATGGCCGGCAATGGTGCATGCACCATCAGCCTCTCGTACGACCACTCGTTCTGAGACCGCGTCCTTCCTCGTTATGTTAATCGTTTCTTTTGTGCAGATACAACTACTACGGCCAGCAGTTTGCATTCCCTATCCTGATCACACGGGGATTTGAGGGCTGGACCGCTCTTAGTGCCTTTGTATTTCCTATAGTGGGAGTGCTGGCCGCTTCGCACTTTTGGTTCAATCCGCTTCGAGAACGCAAAAAGAAAGAGTGCGGCTCCCTTGCATGAGTATCGGCGTGCATAGATATCTCAATCTCTTTATTGTTCGCAACAGGCAAAAGGCTGAAATGCTGCGTATTCGAGCAGAACACATCAAAAAGAAGCGTCAACAGGCTGAAATGGACGTACGGCTCATACAGGCCCAGGTTAGGCGGAAGATAGAAGCCGAAAGATCTAAGCGCGGTAAAGCCCCTTCGCTTGCTGGAAGCCGAAATCAAGCCGAAATACTGGATATTTAACATTGTTTGAGCAGGACTTGTGATTGTGATGGGCCAGTATGGGAAATGGAAGAGTAAGACGGAAGAGGAAGAGGCAGAGGAAGGGTCAGTTATCGATGTCACCGTTCCGCTGCAGTACAAGGTAGAGGACTCACAGCTCATCTTGGAGGAGGGCGCAAAGGCCTCGCTATATGGTACTTCGTGTGGTTGCACCCTGGCAGGCGGATGAAATATTCACTTACTTCTTCCATCAGGTTTCTACGACCCATGCCCAGGTGATCAGAAGCAGCTGCGCATACGGTACCTGTTCAAAGAGCGAATGCATCAAGTGTCAATCAATGAAGAAGAGGAACTCATTATCCCTTTGAAGGGTGCTCGTCTTCACTGTCACAGTTTGCTTGCTTATCTTCTTGGCTGACCTCTTATCTCTTATGCAGAGCACATTATTCAAGAAACCTACAAAGACAGCTGATATATTTACACTAATAAATTGTTGGTGCTGACACATAGGTGATAACTTCACTCACTCGCTTTGCATTGGATACATCTCTTCCACGTTCTCGGGAGCATTCAAATCAAGTTCCACTGCATCTTCTTCCGCACTCCTTGCAAGCGGCGCCTCTTCCTCCATGGCTCGTTCAATGAGTGGCGACTGGGTGCTTGCCTGACTTTGTGTGCTCTGCTCAGTGCCGCCGTTCCGTGGCATGGTGGTGGTGTCAGGCCCGCTCTGCAGCCACTCCCACCCAATATCTGCGCCGGTGATATCGGTCTGGAAGAGTTTGGCCCAGTACTCTTCCATTGCACGTAATGTGATGTAACGCGCCTCAGGTAGGGCAGCAATAGATAACGTTTGGTGAGTTGCTCCGCAGTTGTCGAAGCAGTCGCAGCAAGTCGGAACAGGATAGCAATCAACATCCGTGTCGCCTGGAGCTTCTTTCTTCTTCAGCCACTTGTTGTATCGTTCCTCCTCCCGCCGGCGTAGCCTTTCCAGAGCTTTCCGCCTTCGCTCTCTGCGTTTTTTGCGGGTTTGTGCTTTATCCTGTTGAGCTTTCTCCTCTGAACCTGTTGAGAGCTTGATGTTAGTCTTTCACGTTGGCCAGCGTCAAGGTGAGCTACGTGCCATCACCAGGGGCAGCATCGAGAGTCGATTCTGCCGCAGCGGAGTGCTCCTTGGCCTTTAACTGCCGCCAAAAAGCTTGCACCTCTTCTGCAATCTCGCCTTCGAGCAAGTACAGCGCGTACATGGCCCTACCCCTGGCTGAGGAAAGTTGCAAAAATGATTAACTGTTTGTCTTAGCTTGCAAACTAGAACATTACGCCCATACGCATCTCAGCCAGCAATCTTGTAACGGCCTTATGGACATGTTTCACAGCCTCTTCAAGCTTGATTGTTCATGGCCTCCGTCAGAGCTGAAGTTCAAGTGTGCAAAGATCACGAGGAGGCATACATAGATTTCTTCGGTTTCGGGAGTGCACGGCTTATTCTCAAAATAGTCGGGCAGGACTTGCTGGCATGCAGTGTGCAGAATCGTGTGTCTATCGTGCTTGATCCACGGTAATGCCTGCCTATTACTCTTGATATCATCGCCCTGTGTACATTCAAGCGATGCTATCAGTGACAGGCCCTCAAGGAGTCAAGCATTGTGTCCCCATACATTCACGTAGGCGAGACTTGGGCACAGATCAGCGAGACGATACTTGATCACTGCAGCCAGCAATTCTGGCAATGGGTTCCCCTTCAGATGTACTCGTTCTAACTCTGCGCGAAGTGAGGATGTTTGTGCGCTGGTGACAAGGTACCTTCACGGCACTAGTGCACCTTGAAAGTTAGCAAGCCAATCCAGCGACTCATACTGGTTCTTTTCAATGTTGAGAGCACGCAAGTGCACTATCTCTTTGGGAAGAGGCTCCTTCAGCCCTGTGGTGAGGGTAGTAAGCTATTATTGCCCTGGCAGGAGCAGGGCGATGCAACAACGCGATGTACGGCGTGGGAAACGTACGATTGCCCTGAAGCTCCAGCTCCTCTATAGCGCTCAAGTCACTCCGGTCCAGTTCGCACGCGAGTGCGGCATCGTCCAAGTTACTATTTCGCAGACTCAGCTTCCTCGCGCTTGTTGTATGGAGCGAAGTCTTGAAGCCCTGCCCCCTCCTCATGGCTTCGCGCTTCTCTCCACACAGCAAACTGTTTCGTAATCACTGTAAAAATTGATATCCCTCGTAGAAAACGTGCGAGAGGGTAAAGGAAGGAGCGTCCTCGACCCTCATCCCACAGCAGGTGATGTCACCAATCCACCACCTACGCCTGGGTGACCTTCATTCCTCGCATGCCGCGAGCCAGAACGCTCCTTTATGTGTTTTGTATTTGGCAAACATGTTTCGCTGGAAAGGGAAACGTGGTCACTTCTTCTTTCCGCTCAGGAACCACTTGGGCACGGCTTGCGTGAGGTCCTTGCCTTCATTCCTGGGAGGTGGTCGGGAAACCTCGTCTGATGGCTGTGTCGATGAAGAAGAAGTGGAGGATGATGATGAAGATGACGAAGCAAAGCCCAGCATGTGACCAAAGGCGTTGGTAAAGGCCGTCCCACCTGTAGCGGGTGGGTTTGACTGAGGGACGGATTGTGGGAAGCTGACAGGAGCTGGAAGCTGATCAGCAATGTCCCTCGTAAGCTCTTCCTTCAGGTATTCTGTCGGAGGATCACCTGCAGGCAGCAAAAGAAACTAAGAATGGGCTTCACGACGGAATGGGCGTGAAGAGAACGGCTCGTACGGTTGTCTTCCCAAGAAAAGTAGACAATGGCGGCAGGCACCATCAGCAAGGAGAACAGCGATTTTGTGAGCTCTAGTCGTTGCCTGGGCGGCGTTGTGACTTTGATCATGACGCACCTCGTTAGTACGAGGATTCATCCAAGTTCAAGGTTGGGCTGCAGCGTACACAAATAAAATGGTCGCTCTGGATCGGCCAAGGCTTCCTTGACAAGATTGTGAACTGATTGAATCTTTTCGACTGGGTGAAACGCAGCCTGTAGCTCCATACGGTTGGGGAAGCGGACTTTGATCAAGGTCTGAGGCAAATGACGGCTGGGTAAGAAACGCAGAGCACCACAAGTACAAGAAAGAAGGTCCGTACCTTTTTATACTTTGGGATTTTTCGCAGACGATCCTTCTCTCTCATAGCTTTCGTTCGGAGTGCGGACTCTTCTTCCATA
>CDEZ01017851.1:0-14846 GCA_000826365.1 Acanthamoeba royreba | reverse complement strand
GCGGGAGAGCAGGTATGCGACTTGGCAAGACGAAACCAACCTGTACATGTTGATGGACTACGTGATCGGTGGAGAGCTGTTCAGTTACCTGCGGCGAGCAGGTCGGTTCACCAATGACACAGCGCGTATGTACGCGGCGATGGTGGTGCTAGCGCTCGAACATCTGCACGCGAAGAACATTCTCTATCGCGACCTCAAACCGGAGAACCTGCTAATAGACAAGCAGGGCTATCTCAAAATATGCGACTTCGGATTTGCCAAGCACGTTGAAGACCGAACATGGACCCTCTGCGGAACGCCTGAGTATCTGGCCCCGGAAATTATCCAAAGCAAAGGCCATGGCAAGGCCGTGGACTGGTGGGCACTCGGGGTACTGCTATTCGAGATGTTGGCTGGGTATCCGCCCTTCTTCGACGACAACCCTTTCGGGGTCTACGAGAAGATCCTTGCAGGGCGCATCCATTTCCCTAGTCACTTCGATCCTGACGCCAAGGACCTCGTGCGAAAGCTCCTTGCCGCTGATCGTACCCAACGGTTGGGTAATCTCAAAGGTGGGGCTGAGGACGTTAAGAACCATCCCTACTTTCAGGCCATCGACTGGCAGCAGCTTCTTGAATGCAAACTGCGGGCGCCGATCGTTGTCCGAGCCAAGAACGAAGGCGATGCCTCCAACTTCGAGACCTACGAGGAGGTCGAGGACCAGCCGGTCAGCGTCGACCCTTTCAAGTTTATCTTCAAAGACTTCTGACTTCCTTCCATCTCCCTCCGCTGCACGCTGTTATCATTCTGTGCATGTAGATAACTTTCTGCGCCCGAACGACACAACGCAACGAGGCACGTTCCGGCCGCAACACAGAGAACGTTTGGCGCGTGTGCGGGTCCGAAGATGGATGGCGTCATTCTTTTTTTATATTACCTCTATATTCCTTCCAAGGCAGCTTCACATCACACCATCGTCATCACCACAGCAGGCAGAATTGAATCAGAAGGGGAAGAGGTGGGGAGCCCTCAAAGATCATCCTCATCGTCCTGCCCGAAGAGAGAGGTGCCCTCCATATTGTCGTCGGCGTCGCCGCCATCCCACACTTGCTTGGGTGGGGCTTTCACTGGTTCTACCCCATTCTGCAGCCCTTGTGTCAGTGGTGTGAAGCTCCCAACACAGAGGGGATCCACGTACTTTGAGTCTGTGCTGGAGCTCTGTTACGAACGCCCGCACCTTAGCCGGAGTCTTGCCCTGAGTGAGCATCTGCTCGCGCAAGTCCTCGTGCACCTGAAATCTGAGTGGCCACACCACAATGACAGTTTAATGACTGTTTGCTGAGGAGCTGTGTAAGAGTAGGAGGAGGGTACTCTTTCTTGAGAAGCTTGCACAAATGAGCACGGATGATCTTCGTTCGAGTAGGGTAGACCTGGCACATATCCAAGTACTCGAAGGCAAGCGTTATCTTATCCGGCACAGATCCAGAAAAGAGAGCAGGGTTGATCAGCGCGGCGTAGGCTGCCATCACACCGTCGCACTTGGTCGTCTCGATACATGGTTCAATGTCCTCAAACTTGGCGATGTTTCCATTAGCGATAACAGGGATCGATAGCTCCTCTTTGATGATGCGGATGGCATTCCAGTCTGCCGGTGTTGCCTGAAGACCCTTGTTGTCTCTAGTACGGCCATGCACAGTAAGAAGCTGGCATCCAGCATCCTGGAGCATGCGCGCAAGCTGCAGAGTTTCCTCCAGGGATGGCAGGAGTCTAATTTTGCAAAATACAGGAACCTTCAAGTTCTCGTACAGGTTCCGAACTGCACGAAAGTGTCTGAGTCAGATACGGCATGATTCTTGACTCGTGAAAGAGTATCCATGTCAGTAGTACCCATGGCATATAGGAGGGGCCAGTAGACTTTGTCGAGAAGAAACGATCCATAGTTGCCTCGCCTTGCAATACCCTGAGGACAGCCCAGATTCACTGTGTACACACTCAGTGAGCAAGGGCACCTCAATGAGTGCAGGTCATGCGCATACAATCGACGGCATCACAGTCATTTTCGACAAACTTGGCAGCTCTCAGCAAGGTGTCCGGATCGTTACCGCAAAACTGAACATACAAACGAAGAAGTGGGGACAAAGAGATCAGCTGACTGCGTATCCCAGAAGATCATCGCGTGTTCACTTCACCTGCACTACCAGAGGTCGATCTTCGGGGCAAGTGGAAAACTCAAGCTTTCTGTGGTGCCACATCCCAGTGCGTGAGAGCGCGGCGACACCAAATCCGTTCAGCGACAGCAAACTCACCTGTACTTGGGCTCATCGGCGAAGCAGCGGGAGTGGAACATGGGTGTATAGCACAGTTCCGCTCCATACTTGCGGCACAGCATACGGAAAGGCAGTTCGCTCATGTCCACCTGGTGTCATCACGCATTGTGAGTCGTTCTCGCTCTCCTGTCCCTCTCCATTCCTTCGCGTCACGCTTCTGATGGAAACAATACCATTGGGGCGAGGACCTTCCGGGGTCGTCCGAGGACAGACGTGAAGAAGGTGAATGGGTCGAGAGCGCCGGCAGCCGGTCGTAGGCGCGCACCCGATGAACGGGAGAGAGCGGCGTCCCAGCTGGCGGCCAGGTGCTGCCCCAGCCGCACCGCCCGCTCCACCACCTCCTCCCGGTCCTCTTTCACGAAGATAGCCGGCGACCCACTTGTGGACGTCGTGGTGGTTGTGGTCGGCGTGGCGTCTGTGCTCTCCTCCTCCTCCTCCTCGTCCGGCACACCTGCGTCGCTCATGACATACCCGTCGTCACAACAACCCCGGAACACCACATTCGGCCGTTGTTCTGTCGGCGTTGCTCCACCTTCATGTTTCCCCTCCGCCAGGTGGCCTGTCATCAGGATGCCCTCCTCTTGAGTTGTCGGTGGCACAGCGTTCTCCATCTTGCTCGATTCTAATGGAACAGAATCTGAAATTGATCAAATGATGGACGAGAGATTTCGGAGTGCGGTGGTTTCCGCACATTTCTCGGATTCATTTCTCTGATGCATAACTCACATACCATTAATTTCCTCTCCATTTCCTTTAAAATGAGAAAGGAAATTGAGTGTAAATGGAAAATGATATGAAATTAAATATATATTTAATTGGAGTTGCGACACGCGTGGGCGCAGAGGGAGGAGGAACCTCCGCTCAGTGCACCGAGTGTGGTGGGGGCGAGTGGTCAGGAGGGGAGGACAAGTAGTGGCCTCCATGGAGTGGGTGGGAGGATGGGTGCGGTCGGTGTGGAAGGCGCAGCGGAGGCTATGGGCTTCAGTGGTGAAGCGGCTGAATGGGTTGCCGATCATCATCTTCTATCGGTACCTGTACGAGAACAATAAGCCCCTCCTCGCCCAGGGCATCACCGTCAACTACCTCCTCCCCATGATCCTCGAAATCCTCCCCTTCTGGTGGCTCTCCAGCCGCAAACTCGGCAATCGCCTCCGCAAGACCCGCATCAAGCTCAACCACAACATGGTACTACTGTACCTCCCGCTCTCCCCTCCTCCTCCTGCTGGCCCCTCCCTGCCTTCGTCCAATCCTGCTGTTACCCTAATCCCTATTTTTTTTCAATTATTTATATATTTATTTGCTGAAATCTTTTTAAATGTTGTGGATTTCTTCATAAGAAATAAATTCCAAATCAGCCGCTGTGGGGGTGTGAGTATGATTGACCATCGTTTCCTTGCAGGCCACGGGGAAGGCGTTCATGGGCTCTCTGCTACTTGAGTTCTTCGTCCTTACGGTCTTTCACGCCGTGCTGGATACGCTCAAGCGGCACTTGCAGAACCGAACGGTACGCTTCGCGCGGACTCATCCCATTTACAGGAGCTGGGCAGGCCCTCACCGTGGGTTGATTGCTCGATCATTCCGATATGCAGGCGATCGAGAACAGGCTGCTCATCCGCCGTCTGGTGTTTGAACGGCTACTGTACAGTGAAATGGGAGAATTCGAGAAGCTTCGCACTCTCGATATCGAGTATCGCATCTCAGCTGATATCAGTCAAGTGCGACCAACCAATCTTTCCTGGTGAACCATTTGCTGTGATCTTATATCCTATGTGATTTTACATGTTTGTGCTCAATGTGCAGACACTAAGCTTCTTTTCCTTCACGCTGCCCCAAATTGTGGGTTCGGTGTACGCCCTTATGCGAGAGGGTTTCGAGCTCTACAAGCACCGGCAGCACGTAGATCCTCTTGCTCTTGCACACCCCATCCTTATAGGTACCAAGAAGGCTTCCACAGTATTTTACATTGTGGGACAAGACAAGCTCACAGAGATCAACCTCAGGGGTGGTGCGGAAGGTGATGGGATATTTCAAGTATCATTTCATCGAGAAGAAGCAGCGCGATGTTATACAAAAGACCCGTAACAAGATGTCTCGTCTGGTGGCTAACGCTTTGGATGGCCTTGCCGATATCCAAGTGAACAATCTTCAGAAACATCAGTTGCATCTTCTGGATCAGATGATACGTACCGAGCTGGCAAATTCCTTGGGTTTCAAAACTCTCGTAGCACGTACCTGGCAGTTGTTCTCAAACCGAAATGCTCTCGAGTTCGTTGCCGAGGTCTACGTGGTGCATCAGGTACTCAACCAAGACCAAGTATTCTCTCTACTGCTGCGTCTTGTGACACCTTGTTGTGTTTAGGTGATGCAAAGGCAGCAAATCAGTCACGAAGTCTATGGGAAGATACAGCATGATATACATCGTGTCTTGTACCACATCCACTCTTGAACTGGTGTATTGGATACCCGTTGTTGACGATGGATTTCTGTATTATAGCCAGTTACTGCGGCGTGTGTATGGGCTGTTCCGGATAACGCGCAACATGCTTGAATTCCAGAAGGAGGTTATTGAGCTTGTCAACATTCCAAACTTCTTGGAAGAGCACAAGAAGTTCAAACTGTACGTGCTCCCACTGGTTGTCAGCATGTCGTATATGTTCTCATTGAGAGAGTTATTATTTTCTCCTTGCCTTCGTGACTTCTCGGGCTGCAGGGAACTGACGGACTTTAAGGAACTGCGCGTAGAAAACATTCATTTTTCTTATAAACCGGATCTGCCGCCAGCCCTGCGGTTCCGTGGAGAGTTGGTTTTTGAGCCCGGAAAGCAATATGCGATAGTTGGCCAGAATCGCTCTGGCAAGTCTACCCTGTGCAAACTAATCTGCAAGCTGTATCAACCTGATGAGGGGTATTAACCTTTAAGCTACTTAATTGGGACGTTCACTAACATTGACACCTAACATAATCGTGCAGATCATTGACATTGAACGGACTTCCTTATTCACGAATTTCACGCATATCGTTGCGAGAGTACATTTCGTATCTTTCGCAGAAGCCCTTCCTTTTTCCTGGCACAATACGCGATAATATCCGTATTGGCAATCCTAACGCTACTGAAGAAGAAAGTACGTCTCCATTTCTCACCCATAAGTCTTTCGGTTTGTGTTACGTTAACACGATCACGTACTTTAATGTAGTTTATGAAGCTGCTGAAATGGCTGGAGTCTTCGCTTATGGAGCTGTTCCCGATGCTGAAGGCACATTCTCCTCTTCGTTATGCATGAGTGGAAAGCGATCTCCTGACTAGAACCGTGTTGTGGGAACACGGAATTAGGATTGGCGTCGGGAATGCGAAGATCAATGTCGATGAACGACATTGCCCGGCGGCAGAGAGAGGCTCGGGCCGCTGCAGAAGCCACTCCTCCCATGCCTCACCCTCGTTCTACTTCAGTTTCCGCCTCTGCACCTCCTTCTTCTGTTACATCATCAACGACTCCAGCTTCTATCCCCTCTTCATCCTCTGCTGTTGCTTCGACTACATTCTCCCCTACAACCACACGACCACGTACGAGTACTGTGCTAGGTCGCTCAGCCACAATAGCCCAACTTCCCATTCCTAATCTTACGCAGGTATCATATTCCCAGTGTCAGTGAGATTCTTATTTTACTTAAGTATTGTACAGTCGCAGGAGGGAGAAGAGGGAAGAGGCATGGAGATCACGGAGTCGGAAACTTCCCCATCTCCGTCTCCACGACTCGAAGACCAAAACCTGCCGCAAGAGGACGAGCAGGAGGAGCAACTTAACAATGATGAGGAACAGGTGCTTTACTGCCTTTTCAATGTGGGTCGCATTCACTTTCACTTAGTCGATGATGGAAACCAGACGGAAAGCCTGCTTCATCGAGCAGTCAATTTTGTGTGGGAAGCCGAGGCGGACTACCACAGTAGCAGCATGAAGAAGAAGAACAAGAAAAAGAAGAAGAGTGTCACCATTAAGGATAATCACTTCGCCTGGGATGGAACAGGCAGTCCCGGCCGCTCTACGAATGAAGCTGCCATTCTGGACATGAAGGTTACCGCTCGTGGAAACAATATCAGTGGTGGGTTTGCTCAGGTATGCCCTCACTGCCCATATTTTTTGAACCAGTGCTGATCCCAGATACATGCACAGAGCATTGCGTTGGCCCGAGTATTCGTGAAAACACAAGCTAAGATCATTATCCTGGATGAGGCGCTAGGGCAGATGGATGCCTACAAGAAGCGGGGCATGGTGGTGCCGGCGCTTGCACGCTTCATAAAGAAGTGGAATATGACTCTTATCATCATTTCTCACGATATGGTATCAATAGAAGGTACCTCTTGTGGTGCTGCTTGGCATGCCCGTGCTGCGTACTTACTTGGTGGTGCCTTTCCTGTGCTAGGGGTTCACAAAATCTATGTGATGCACATGGGCGAGCTGGTGCACCAGGGTTCGCACCAGGAACTTCTAGATCAGAAAGCGCCTCTCTATCTCCAACTTCTCGGCATCGATGATCCTGATGCTGGTTCTTCCCCCTCACCCACGCAGTCCCTTTCCCCCTCTGCGTCGTTTACTTCGCTGGCGCGCCCTTCTTCGGTTTCTTTTCCTTCTCTAGCTCTTTCCCCACGCGGCCCAGCTCCGCGCAATAGTGAGCCATCTTCCCATGCTCCGTCACAAGAGTAAAAGCCAAACGTTGAATCACGCACTTGCGTATGTCTAGGTGGAATTGTACATTTACTACCAGCACGTCAGGTACAGGACATCTGCAAAGAACCATTATCTGATTCATGTGTTGGTGTTGGTGTTGCCCTGCACTGACCTTCTGATGAATGGGACAAGCTCCTCTGACGAACCAGCTCTTTGTATGAAAGGATGCTAGCCGCCACCAGTAGTGAGTAATAAATATTGAAGAGACAGGCAAGTTAGAACAAACCTGCAGAAGTTCGGCTGCTGAAGGTCGTAGAGAGGGATCCATGACTGTACACCGTTCTATAAAAGAACGCAGTTCGGGAGACATGGCCTCTGGTCGCTTGAAAGGCGGTCGCCCCCGAGAGGCTATCAAAAATTCGGCCTGCGCTTCACCATCAACATTTGCACGCAGCTCACGCCCAACCAAGCTTATGTACCCGTGCTAAAGCTTGATCTGCATAAGGAGGTTCTCCCTCAAACATTTCTAGAGTAACTACCCCAAGAGCCCATATGTCCACTTTGGAGTCGTAGGGTCGTCCTGCTCAGAATTTTAGTTCCCGTCCGACACTCAACCAAACGAAACAGGGTGACACCTTTGAGAACCTCAGGGGCCATGTATCCCGTGGTTCCTACCCGATCCTCGCACTGCTTTCCGTTTTCCATACGTGCACAGAAACCAAAATCGACTGGATAATCAAGGTTGTCAGGAAATCTGCTGGCTTGAAATACGATCATCCTGTGCGGGATAAAGTACCAAGCTTTACAGAGCCATCCAAGCCCAGAAGAACGTTGTCCGGCTTTATGTCCCTATGAACTACTGGCCGTTCTGGGGTGAACAAGTCAGCTGCTTGTTTTCTCATCTGTGACCTGATACGATAAGCAGTTACCAAGGTTGTGGAAATGGTACAGAGCTGTGAGGATGCCCAGTGTTATTGCCGCAATCTTGTCCTCGGGCAGGCTTCGCCACGCCTGCAACAGAGCGCTTAGGCTTCCCCCATCCATGTACTCCATGACAACCTGCACTCTCAAGAAGATAAGCTGCGGTGATTCTGTGAACAACCATTTGGCGTACCCACAGGGAGGTTTTTTCTCGAAGATTTGATGGAGGTACGATGTAGGCGTCCAGAAGCTGAACGGTATTGAGGCATCCATACCCTTCTGCCATCACCTTTGCAAGTCTTACATCAGTACTCTTCATATCTTGGAGGAGATCGGGTATGGCCACCTCTATTTCCGACAGCAGAACTTCTGGAACAACTTGGCTCTCCATCACCATTTTCTTGATCGCCACCTGCATCGCAACATTTGAGAGATGCTCAGATCAGACGAGCCAGCGTACGTTTTCCTCATCTCGCGTGGCATTGTACCGACTTATTAGAGCGCGCGTTGATAGCCCTGTACACCTCGCCCGAGGCACCCTGACCGATCTTCTCCTGCCCCATGGTCCATTTTCAAGTTAGGTACCGAAGGTATGACCGTTACTATGCAACCAAGAACGAAAGCGAAAACGGCAATGAAGATAATGTCCCACAAATGTGTGATGGGGAGGTGGTACGAGAGAGTGGTAGAGGGTGACCGGGTCGAGTTGGGAGACGAAGGCTTCCAGCGTCTCTTGAATGGTGCGCGAGGTCGGCGGGGCGACCGACCAGTCGTCGCCAGAGGCCTCTAACGCCCGCAGGGCCGGGGGCGGTTCGTTGGTGACGAAGCGCGCCGACCACACCCCTCCTTGCCCGTCCAGGGCGGGCAGGGGCTGGTGGAGGGCCGCATGTTTGCGCACCAGGCTGTTCCGCCGCTCCAGCACCGCCCGCATCAGGTTCGCCCGCCGGGTGCCCTTCGGGGTTCCCTCCCTGTTCTGTTGGGGGGACGTCCTCCCTCCGCCTCCGCCTCCCACCCCCACCACCGTGTTCCCCATCTCCTCCTCCTTCTTCTTCCTGGTGGTCTCCCTCTTCCTGGCGCTCCTCTTGGAGAAGAGACGAGGTGTACGTGCGTGAGTGAGGGCCACGCGCGTGTGGCAGCAACTTGAGTTCTTGTGTGTGGGTGGGGAAGTCCTCTTGGCTGCTTCAGTGGTGGTGTGCGCCCCAAGGTCGTCCCCACGGCAACCACCACTGGTGGGGGGATGAGGTGGGATAAATACCTACCGTAGGTAGGTACGAATGAGCTACCGAGGTACCCAACCACCTTGAGGATAAGGTGGTGGTGCCCAATGGGCCCGCACCAATGTGTCCTGGGATACGTGGCGTGTGAATGCGCAACGTGCCGATCAGCCCACAAGGGCGCTGGTGCTGGTGCACTCATTTTGACGCTCAAGAAAGCAAAGGGGAAGGATCGACAAGAGAAAAGGAGCAGATGGATGATGTACATCAAAACACTGGCCCACCATGGATGGGGATGGGATCAGGCACCGGAGCCGCCGTAGATGGCCTCCCTGAACTTGTCCTGAATGGCCGACGAGCATCCGCGCTTCACGTTCACAATGAATCTGTTTACAGGAGAGGAGTGCAGTAGCATGAACAAAGCGGCCTGACCGGAACGAGCCAAAGGTCGCGGTACGGTACATACCTGCAGTGCAGGGATGTCTCATTGCCGGTGTCTCCAAAGATGAGCGGCCACTTGGACTTGAGTTCAAATATGTTGGCGTTGCCGTCCAATCGGCGCTCTGACATGAGAGCACACGTCAACAAAGAGGGGCGATATACGCAAGCGTTGGCGAGAGGCTGATAGCACGGTACCAAGGTACTGGTCGCCACGCTTCACGCGCTCAGTGACATCAAAGTTCTTGCCAAAGTCTCGCCCCAGATTGAGCTTCTCGGCCATTTGGTCGCAAATCTGATAAAGCGGGCCATAATTTATGAGCAATCAAGAGTGGAGGGATGAGTGAACGCGGCATGAAGCTCAATACCTGCTTGGCTGTTGTGTCGGAGGTTACGATCAAGCTTTTGTAGGCCTCGTTCTTCAAGAATATCTTCATCACTTCCTGTATGCATCAGACCACGTGAGGTGCAGTCATCTTTGAATCTAGGCGAGAAGACTTCTACCCTTTCAACGACTGTGGTAGGTTCAGATTTAACGGGCAGCGTCTCGGGTCGCTTCTCAGCAGGTATAACTCGTGGAGCCGGGTCATTGGTATCTGTACCATATCTCATGAGTGCACACCAGAGCAAAAGGGCATATAGGAAGCCAGGAAGAAGAGTACCAACTTTTTTCCCTGCCTTCACCTCTGCAAAGATCTCTTTCATTTCCTGTTGGGTCCAGGGCAGAGCCAGGTCTACTGGCGTTTGGCCCTCGTTGTCGGTCAACATAATATCCGCTCCTGGCCAGAAGTGAGACGGTAAGTATCAATGAATTCAGCTCCAGGGAGGAGGCAGCAAGTACCCTTGCGGATGAGCCAGAAGGCAAGAGGCTCAATACGGTTGATGATGAGAGAATGTAATGGGGTCATGCCGCGCTTGTTTTGAGCATTGATATTCGCTCCTCGCTCCACCAATAGCCTGATCGCATGCTGCTGCGACTTGGCACACGCCCAATGCAGGGGAGTGGATCCTGAACCACAAAACCATAAATTATAGGTGCCGATCATAGCTATCAGAGATTACGCTATACCCGTATCAAAATCAGCGCAGTTCACGTCGACGCCCATATCAAGAAGCTCGTTGATTTTCTTGATATCATTGGTTTGACAGGCGTGGAAAAGTTCATACATCATCTGCGTTTGGGCTACAATCGAAGAATGGATCCTGCAATCAGTAATAACTTGAGCATCTTCTTGGAGCAATTAGATATACCTCCTCCAGCGCCAAGAATCTTGGCGTTATGAGATATTGTAGTTTGCAGGAGATGAGGCAGAGCCTTTGTTCCAACATAGGTCTATGATTGCACCAACACATTCCGGTTCAGTAAGCCTTGCATGTTCCTTATAACTTGGCATTGTACCTCGCCCGGCTTCGCTTGTTTCAACGCTTCCATCTCATTACGACTCGGCCTATTCGTGGGATCCACCGTATAATAACACTTTTCGCACCTGTAGTGATTGTTAACAAATGATTTGTACTCTTGGATCAGCACTCAAACGCTACCTGGAGAACCCGCGTTGCCTGTTTGTCGAGATGTCTGTAGATGTGCAGTTGGGACACACATCGAAGAAGGCCGACTGGACGATAAATCCATTCTCTCGCGTCACACCGGTCCCGACCTACAATCAACACCGAACGTAAGCACCGTCATCCTGCCCATAGTGCAAAGGATATGATATACCGATCCGTTGTAGGAATCAGCAGACCGATCGACAGCAGGACCACGGATGGTGGATAGAGAAGGCATCGACACCGAAGACATGAGCACGCTTGATGGCGTGATGAGACCCGCCTCAATGCGCTCCAGCATTTGCTCCCACGTCGGCTGTCGCCCGAAGGCCGACCCGACGCCCATCATAGGCGCTTCCACCTTGCCGCGCCCTGCTCACACAAAGGACATTCATATTATTTAATATTTTTTATTTTGACTATTTTAATGTGAAAAAATGATTTCATGAAATAAAAGAGGGGACGAGGTGCCTTGGCCAAGGCGGCCAAATTCCAGGTCTTGAAAGAGCTGATCCAAATCTGACGCCACCTCCTGCATTGTTAGCTTTCCTCTTGAAATCTCTTCTGGTGGTGTAATGCAGCAATGTGGCCAAGGACAACCAATAGAATGCCAAGAATTTTTCTTTTATTTTTTTCACGCGTGATTTCTCAACCGCTGCATTTCCCAAAACAAAAAAAGAAAAGATCTTTCTTGCTTTCGGCGCCATTCATTACGCGTCATTCATTCCTCCAGCATCTGTTTGCTGGAGCCATCACCGACCACCTTGACCCCCCATCTCATCAATCTTTTGACCCAAAACCTCAGAACCTCAGCAGCACCAAGAGAATGGCCTTTCGCGACACGGGACATGCCAAGAAGAGCCAGGAGCGCTCCGGCTGGGAGCAGGCCGACTTCCCCATCTTGTGCGAGACCTGCCTCGGCAACAACCCCTACGTCCGCATGGTACACAAACGCCCCCCTCCACCCCTGTTTCTTCCCCCCAACAATAACTTTTTATTTTGGCCCTTTTCGGTCCTCCTGCTGTTGATCGTAAAAAAAAAATAGAAAAAATACAAACGAATATTTTTAATATGTATATAAATATTTTTCTAAATATTGACATGACCGTACGTGAGTGCAGACCAAAGCCAACTTCGATAAGGAGTGTAAGGTACAAAGCTCCCAGCGCTCAGCCAAGGGGAGGAGAGGGACTAACGTGGTTCGTGGTGGGAACCGACAGGTGTGTGCCCGCCCCTTTACAGTGTTTAGGTGGAGGCCGGGCGCAAAGGCGCGCTTCAAGAAAACAGAAATCTGTCAAATATGTGCTAAACTGAAAAACGTTTGCCAAACATGTCTGCTCGATTTGGATTTTGGTGAGAATGACGTTCCTTCCTGTAGTGTCCAATTCAGCTGGTTCATGCATACTGACGCCGACGCATGTGTGGCCTCTTCCTGTGCTGTGTTGCCTCTTTACCCATCACTCTTGTGCGTGTTTTTCTGATACAACCAGGACTGCCCGTGCAAGTGAGAGACAGTCAGCTCAGTGAGGTGCCACAGATCCCGCTGTCCGAGGCCAATCGAGAATACTTTACCGATCAGGCAGAACGACAAATCGCTTCGGGCCAGCTCAACCTGCAGGCCATGCACGGCCAAATTTACGACAGTCTGCGAAGACTTGCTCGCCCAGCTCCGTACTACAAACGTAACGAGGCACACATATGCTCCTTCTTCCTCAAGGGCAACTGTACTCGTGGCGCTACCTGTCCCTACAGGTAATCATCTATTCGGGAAGTTAACCCCAAGCCACAAAGCTTACTTTTTTGGTTTACATTGGAAGGCATGAACTGCCTGAGGATAAGGGTGATCTCAACCAGCAGAACCTCAAGGACCGGTACTACGGCGTGAATGATCCTGTGGCAAAGAGAATGCTCAAGCGACTGTCCGATATGCCTGGTCTTGTTCCGCCTGAAGATAAGAACATTCGCACGCTCTACATCGGTAACGTGCAATCGAACATTACCCAGCAAGACATACAGTACGCTTGTTCTGCTCTCAGTGAGCTTATGGTAGCATCTAATACCTTATCTTCCTTTGAAGCGATGCCTTTTACGCATATGGAGAACTGGAATCGGTGAAGGTTGTTCATGACAAGATGTGCGCTTTCGTAACTTACACTACGAGAGAAGCTGCCGAGAAGGCAGCGGAGGCCACTTTCAGCAAGCTCACGATCAAAAACATGCCTATTCGCGTATCTTGGGGTAGGCCACAGGCCTCGACGGGCGGTATGAGCCTTGTCTCTTTTAAGCTGCAGCTTCGTTTTCATGCAGAGCACTGACTCATCGATGTCTGTGTGCAGCGGCACCGCCTCCAGGGCTGCCGCCTCCGCCACCAGATTACTTCATGCCATCAATGAGTGCTTGGGGACCGCCAGGCATTCCTCCTCCTCCTGGCATCGCTCCTCCTCCTGGCATTGCTCCGCCTCCAGGGATTGCTCCGCCTCCTGGGCTTGCAGGCCCTGGCAGTACGTGATTTTCAGGTCACCATTACGGGTTCAGCTTGACTGACGCCTTGATGAACGCAGCCTATGCCCCGTTCCCGGGTGCTGCTCCTGCTGTACCGCTGTCTGCGTACTATCCATCGATGGATCCGCTGCGTATGGGCTCTCGTCCCCATGAAGGTATACCTTGACTTGATACTTGCTGTAAAGTTATCACTAACTAGGGCTTCCACAGAGGCCACACAAGGCGTGACGCTCAATCCATCCGATGAGAAATCGAGCTAAAAGTTTATCGCCCACTTTCTTCGAGGTCCCAGCATGCTCAGCTGCTCGCATCCAGTAAACGTTTTGCGAATTTTTGGACGTGGAGGGTGGGGAGTGTTCTACGAAGACTGCCAGAAACTTGGTGGGGAAAGTTCGGCCAATCGGAGTAGGCCTTTTAGAACTTAGGCATGATGTGCCAGTCTTCCCTGTCCCGTTTACCAAAAAATAACAAAAATTTGGCGCTGCGGTGCGCGGACTCCACACCCATACCCTCGCTGCGTACTCACACATTACACATTACACTTCGTCGTACATAGAAAACCATGTCGAGGCTCATTAGACGAGGCGCCCCCGTTTTCCCCCTTGTTGCGCGCAGGGCCATCACCACCTCCGCCCTCCGGTTCGCCAAGGGTACACCCTACTGCCCTTATCTCCTTCCCTTGCCATGAGGCGAATGATCATTGAACCTTCGCCTCATGGAAATAGATCGATAGTAAGCGGTCGGAGAATAATGGATTTTTCCCATTATCTTTAATACCCCATGAAAATTGTAATTTTTTCTTGCGGGGGCGATTTATCCCCTTTAGGAACCATACGCTATGGCACTGCCCACATGTACTGCAGTGCAAATGCGCGTGAAAACTGATTGTGCTTGGGGGGGGTCTGTTCAGCGACGGAGCCGGCCGTGAGCAGCGGTGCGGGCGAGGAGGACCTCACGGACGCCAGGCACACGGGTATGGAGCGCCTGGAGAAGGCCGCGTGGACGAAGCTGTACGAGGGTGATGCCATCCTGACTGGCAAGTTCGGTACCCTGGAGGACCCCGTCATCGTGCACTCGTGGTTCCCATCTCGCATCGTCGGTTGCCAGGGCTCTGCCGATCACCCCCACGACATCCTCTGGCACGAGGTGCGTCGCGGCCGCGACACTGTCTGCCTTGAGTGCGGCCAGGTCTTCCGTCTGCGCCCCAACCTCTTCCACCAGCTCTCCGAAGTCGAGGCCGACCTCTTCCCGCC